>OZ023149.1:3047330-3087547 GCA_963675895.2 Styela plicata
AACAGATACCTGAACATTGTGGGTAAATATTTTATATACATTATTTACATTATATACATTATACATTACCCAAAAAAAAAATAAAAAGAATTTTGGGAATATCAGGTACAATGTTATTATTGCAATGTTAACTTATTTGGCAAATTCATGTTGCACAGGACAAATGAAATGTCGGGATTCATGTGTCAAGATTTGAGCGATTATTCTTCCATCTTTGGATTCAATGGAGACATACCTAGTAATATACATAGTTGTTAGACTAAATGAATTTTACTTCACCTTAATGGATGACAAAGTTGCCCACAGAGTTTGAGTATCAATCTTATCATCAGACACTTGACTCCAAATATCAACTTCAATAGGATTGAGAGGTAACACAGGCAAGGTGAATTTATAATATGGACGCATATTTTTATACACATAGAGAAAAGGTCCAGAAGCCACTGCAATTCCTGGTATCCTTGGTTCATGAAGATCCATATAAAATGTACAGATTCCCATTGGTAAATCAAGGAGTGAATTTTCTTGAAGAAGAGATGTTCCTTTGAATACCTAGAAACAATGAGATTTAAAATTCGTGTGCGTCGTAAGAGGTGACTAAAAATAAACAAAAAAGTGGTAAATGGGTTTACAATTGCCCAGGGCAGATACCACACACTTCACTTTACCATGGCAGTTCAGTTCCATAATGGAATGTTTTCTGCTTCCAATACAGCTGATGGTACTACATCTTGTGGCCATCAGTCAGTTCCTTTATGTACTGCTTCCGGCTTTGCTTTTAAAGTTAGCATGAATTTTGATAACATAATCATATTCATATGTATATGATTTAGCATCCATGATAAAGTTACTCAAAATACAATACTGCTATATAGAAATAATTGGTCTATCAAAAGAAATAATGTTGATAACAAATTATAATTCTTTCACGAAGGCAAGAATATGTTCCTTCACAATGAAGTAATGGATAACATATTTAATAAAGTACTCTGTATCTGCAGTATCAGCATCGAAATATAAATTCTGAAGTTGTTATCAGTATTAGCGAAATTTTCGGTATCGGCCCATCTCTAGTTTCAAAATCATGTCCATATCTAATGATTCGATTAGGCCTCCTCATTTTTGGAGTTTGATTCGGTTGTGAGTACATCGTAAAGTTTTGTCACTTCTGTTGTGATTTGACACTTTTCTTTCAGGTGATTCTATTTGAAAATCAGAAAACAACTTTTAAAGAAGTCCTCTAGGGACACAAGCAGTACAAATAATAAAGACTACATTTGGTTTGGTGTAATAAAAAAAAGTATCACCATACCTTAAGCTTCATACTGTAAAGTCCACTACCTAATGTTGCAATCAGTAGTTTAAAATCTCCGTCTCCATTTAGGTCAGTCAGTGACAAACACGGAGAGAATGTGTATAAACCGGCCATTGGATCAAAATGAGCCTCGATCCAATTATGCTGCTCTTTTTCAGATTCATTATTCTGACTTGACATTTGTCCAGTTTTATTCCACTATATATAGGCTACGACTAAAATATAGCATATGCTAAACTATGGAATTTTTAGGTATTAAACGTAACACAAATGCATCAAAGTCTAGTAACACAGACTTGGATTCCGTTTTCAAGGCAACAAAAAAATCCTGCAAGACGTCCCTATGTCACACATCATTCACAGTCTGACAGCTTTATACCAAAAATCCTAGGAAGGGTCTGGTGCAGTTAAGTATGGTATACACTATATTCTTGCATGCCATCAAAATGGCAGAATACAGAATATTTCCAACTTATAACAAAAAATGGGCATGCAGCGGACAGGTAGGGATGGGCGTAGAAGTGTTGGGTCTCATTAAGTGTGTGAAATTGTTGGTCCTGAGATAAAGTTTAGTGCCGTACCATATTATCATAGAAATGTCCCATGTTGAAAGCTTCTCATCCTAAACCCGGTGCCTTTTCTACTCTGGTGAGTACATAGTATGAGAATATTTTGCCATTTTTATCTGTTAAATACACTAAATTGCAGTGTATATAGGTACACAGGCAAATGTATTTCGCAATATAACGTAATTAATATGTACACGGCATAAACTTTACTTCAGGTTTCGTTTGAACCCTTGCCAGACAGGTTTAGACAGTGATATATTGCAGAATGTGTTCTGAGATAGAATTTGAATAGAATATGAACGACATAACTTGTTAAACCGTGATGCTGCTATGAATCAAATAAATTTATACAAACAAAAGCAACTAAGTTACTATTTTATATTTCCCTTGTATAATATGTCTATCATGGTCTACATGACAGCATTTTACTTAACATTCATTTACATCATTCCAATTCCCTTTTTAATATTACCAAGAAATTTGATATTAAACCTTTTTAACAGATTAATTATCATTAAATATGAATGGAAACTTGTTCAATCATACGTTTACAGATTTATCCAACAAACTGTTGATTTCTTGTATCCCTCAAAATTACTTGTTTTTCCTATTCATGTTATCCACTCAATGACCCAAATATCAAACATTTAAAAATTAAGCAAAGTGTGGATTCATTCAAATCCATGTTTTCAAAATACTACATTATTTCTAAAATGATGCTTTACCACAAGCACTAATTGCATTTTGGGACTGTATATCTACATTTTGAGTAAAAACGTCCTCACAAGACAAGTCTGATCCAAAAATGTTTAGCCATTCCCAGAAGGATATAATATAATAACAAAACTTGGTAAAAACAATCTCCAGTACCGGTAGTTCTATTACATAAAACGCTTCCGATTTTCTTCTTGGGTCCAATGCCTGACTTGATCTATAGTGGAGAGACCCATTTTTAATATCTTCCAACTCGGAGGACTTGATATTTTCTGGGTATAAACTTGGTTCATAATTTAGCCCAACTAAAATTAGGGTCTATATTGAAATCTGCAATAATCTTATTTCGTTTACTCTCCTAATTATTCTTATAACACACATTCAATAGCCTGTTGTATAACGACTTAGTTGTTGGTTTTTGATTATCAATATATTATATCATAATATTTTAGAACTTTCTGGTAAGGATTTAAAAATTCTGTATGAGAGAAATAATTTTTGAAAATTTGCTTTTCATATCTATTTCTGACATTTTGTGCATATTTGTTTCACAATACACCTGTGTGGAAATTTGGGGTCTAGTGAAGTTTAGTACCATATTCCCAAATGATATTATAATAGAAACTGGCAGAATATTCTCATCCTAACTAGGGGGCGCCAATGATGCAAGCATCTGGCATTGTTTCCCAGGTTAGGATGAGTCGCATGCAACATTGGAAATTTTTATTGTAATCGAGAATATATAGAACCGAAATTTGTTCACGTGATAGGTGCAAAATATCTTCCATTTTCAATAATACCCTCTAATCCAGTTACTGAGATTATCAGGATGATATGGCAACCGGAGTATTGTTATATTCTTGATACAATTCCTTTTTTGTTTTTGACAGGTTTCTTTCCGAAATTCTAAGCTTTAATTGACGATATTGGTGTAAAATTGGCGTATAGATTTTTTGTAATTATTTTAAAGATGAAGATTTTTTAAATTCTTAGTTTCAATTTTATTGCGATTTCTATTACATAATATATAGTTTGGTTCTTTCTGTCCATGGTGATTGAACACCATTAATACAAATTAATATGAAGGCATGATTTGCCCGCCTGCTGTACAATGTGTAATATCTGTAACATACTTTGAAATGAAATAAACTAGTCTCCTGCAGATAAGTAATCCTGGTTAATTCGGGCTTTATCGGCGTTTTTAGCATTAACTGAATCTTTTTTGCGTTTTGACGTCATCGTATTCTATTTGAAACTCTTTTTCAGTTCATGTCGATCGTATTTTGAAAGTTTATACATTCACTCAGCGCACATTTTAGATGGGAAAATTATCTTCGCTTAGCAAATACAGAATGGGCTACCTTGGCACTGATTTGCTTGTATACCTTTGGTTGTACATTTTTATTTCGAATACATTTTCATTCATATGATACTGACGAGCAAACAATGGCCTCACAAAAAGAGTGAAACATTCACCACTTCCGAAACCTGGCGAAAGAATTTACTACATGGCTCTAGACAACAGTTTCAAAGGGAAGACCAAACTGATGCGTTGGATGACATTATGAGCGCCAAGTGGGCCAAGCAGCCTAGGAATGGACTCTATTGCAATGCGAACGAATTACCTCGCATTACCTTAACTCTGCCAAGTATATGTTTGTCATCTGTTCTTCATTAGTAGTGTGTTTTGTACCAGTTAAATATTCCTGTATGATTTCGTAATTCCGTTGGCGTAGATAAAGTTGGATTGTTAACCCGTTGAGCGACGGAATCAACGGCTTTTTCAACTTTCTGTAGCCAAACTCACGTTTTTATGGGATGACGTGGCTGTCGTACTGATCAACAGTGACGTAGACTTTTACTGGATGTTTTTTAATGAACCTCGGTATTTCGGTATTTTCTGGCCCTCTATGATGGTATGGCCGAATAATATCGTATCTATAACTCTGAGCTAATCAGTGTTTGTGGGAAAGAGATTTTTTATATTACATGCTGCATGGGGGAATTTCAATGAATAGCTACCAGTTGTCATATATTAATATATCCAATCTAAATTGCCATAACACCCAATACCTTTTTAGCAACGAACACTTCTTCCAGAATCCTAATTTTATTTTGCTGAATGATGGTTAAGACCTTGAAGGATACTTAAGCTTAGTTTTTTAAGAATGAATTTTTTTTATCACTCATTTTAACATTGAATCAGATTTGTCGCATTTGTTGTTTGTTTTGTCATTGCAAATTGTACGTAAGTTTCGGTACTTCTTTTAATTAAGTCGATTTCAGAGTGATATTACTTTTATTCTCTTCATAGATTTCCGGATGTACTCGTACCGATGCTTCTCATTTACAGTAGGTGTATATATCGTGTCATGTTTTCATCGTGTCAGAAATATTTTTTGACCAACTAACTCATCCTATGGCATCCCTTGTAGTAGACATAAGTATAGTACCACTTGTCGTATTCGCTTGCATCTGCCTTAATTTTACTCGACACTTCAACTTTTTGAATTTTCATAAGCAGCCTGATTAATTAGATATTTTTTTCACTTTCTGGTGAATTTCATCGCAATGCGGAAGATTCCTATGCTAACTTTGCACATAGCCGTGACTTGTTTCACTGCGTTTATTCATAGGGATTTTCCATATTGATATGATTTTAAATCATTTAACCCTAATTTTTATTTTGAGATATCTTGTTTCAACAATATATCATTAGTGCTCTGACAGTTTTGATCAACCACATGTCACCATATGTACTTTCTTCGTGCGTTGACGTCTGCAACCTCATTTTATTCCTGTTTAATTTTTGCTGTCACAACTTTTGTCTATTCCATACAATTTCCTAGTAGCAATTCTTTATTTCTGTGACTGAAGGCACTTGCTTTTCACACAAATTTGACACTATAATTCGCATGAAAAACTATATCCTAGTTCTTATACTGTTTGAAAAGCCTCCTGAAACCCCTAATGCGCAAAGAGCTACATAAAATGAAGGTATGGGAACAAAGGGATCTTCATCCCTGACAGATGATTGTTGACGGGTTTCAAACGAAGATGAACACGATCGGGAAAGCGGGAGGCAAGGAATTCCAGTGTAGAGGTTTCTGGGAAAAACCTGCATAAAACAGCACACGTCCGGATTTCTGGAGTAGCGCCAGGAGGGAACGTTGACATCAAGGCTGGCAGTACGGTTGAATATCCCGGTACGATAGTACGGAACAGTTCTTTTTTTATTTTCGTACTTGGTACGGTACGGAACGAAGTTCGATATTTTTTTCGTACCGTACTCCTTTTCGTACCTAAACATGCCACATTCCAATTTCTACCTTTTGCACGTCGCACCACCATGAAAACACGAGCATCGTTATTGGTCATTTATGACGTCATAATACAAAAGTCTCGACCGCACTTAAATGTCGGTTAGCAAAGTGCTTGCTCGCGAATTTGTGTGGGCAGGAGCAAATATATTTGGCTGTACTTACCTAAATGCGGACATTTAGTCGAGTTACTTGGTGCTTCTATGCGTTTTGGTATTTCATACCATAGCTGACAAAAATTATTTGTAATAATGGGTCGACGCCGCGAATTTCCTGGATCTGCCTATTTTAACTTCACGGCTAGGCCTACGAATGCTGAGTGCAAATTATCTGATTGCGATTATAAATATACTCCGAAGAGAAGGTGCGAAGTTCATTCCAAGCCATTGCTAGACCATCATAAAAAGATGCATCCGAATGAGTTCAAAAAAGCAACAGAGGAGAAGTTACAAACGCGCAAACGAAGACATGAGCTCATTTCGAGTTACATTCCTGGTTCAAGTGAGCACTCGGGCAGAAAGTCCGATCTTACGAAAATTGAGTTCCATTCCAGCAAGGCAGCAATTCGTCGGCATGCGGTGAAGACGGTCTCTCAGTTTTCGAGAAGTTGGGAATATCGAAAATTATGCGCCCGAAACAACAAAAACTAGAGAGGAATTTAAATCGTAAAACCGTAAGATTATGTACACTTGGAGCTGCTGAAACTAGAATGAATGAGGCAAAAGTCAAGTTTTCAGGACGAATGGTGTGCGTGAAGATCGATTTGTGTACTAGAAGATGGCGACACTTTTTAGGTATAAATGTACAAACAGTTATAGATGGAGAATTAGAAGCAAAAACTGTGCGCGTCAAGGAAATGACTTCAAGGGCAACCGCTGCTGAAATCCGAACGAATCTGACGGAGTGTCTGCAAAAGATTGGGATTAATAAGGAGCAAGTTTATTATAGTCTAACAACGGACAACGGTTCAAATGTTTTGAAGGTCGGAGAACTGATGAGAATGAATGCCGAAGAAATACAAAATGTGCACGAGCAAGATGTTGTTGGCGAGAATCAAGAAACTGAATCCATTATTGCAGCCCTGGACGAGGCTCTGAGCAACATCACCATCGTTTCCGACGGCGTAGTATCAGTTCGTTCTGCCGTCCTTACCCTGCAGTTGAGTGTTCATGATGTCATTAGCAAAAACGACGACATTGAAAAATTAGTTTCAGATGTTCGCAGAGTCGTTAACAAACCCCATACACAGAATATGCGACTGATTTTCAAACAAAATGGCAAACCCCTGCCTAAGCTGGAATGTGAAACGCAATGGGGTTCAACATACAATATGTTACTCACCATGATGGAATGCAAAGCATTTTTGAACCACATTGCTCTGGCCAACGAAGCATTGTCAATTGCAGACGAAACTGGGTTGCTCATTGAAGAACTACTGCAAACATCAA
This sequence comes from Styela plicata, assembly GCA_963675895.2. Classification (NCBI taxonomy): domain Eukaryota; kingdom Metazoa; phylum Chordata; class Ascidiacea; order Stolidobranchia; family Styelidae; genus Styela; species Styela plicata. Next base: position 3,054,697 of record OZ023149.1, read on the forward strand.
AACCCGTCTACGACACGGCAATTGCATTGCAGCTAAAAGAGTTAACTGCGGGAACATTTTTGGGAGAGTGGATGAAGTGTAAGATCAGACTTTCTGGAAAATCACCCGGGAGTCCTTTATCAGCTCTGTTGCATGCTATGGAGAAGCGAGAGCCATCTCTTGTCAACTATTCGGCGTTTCTCGCCGCAGTTTATCTCGACCCGCGGTTTTAATGTCTGCTTAAAATACCACAGAAAAGCATCGCTAAGCGCCATATAAGTGAGCTCTGGATGAGATTAACGATGGAATACGAGAGAAATGGTCATAACACAGAAAATATACAAGACTTAGCAGACCAAGATACCAAGAGTGAAAAATCGGATGAGGATATAATTGATGAGCTTTTAATTGCAAGCGAAAACGAAAGGCCTATTGTGACAGGCTTGAACATTCGTGAAATTGAAAGAGAGATTGATGTCTTCGATAACACAGCACGCATTGATAAAATGTAAATCTTTTTGCATGGTGGCATGCATATCCGAGTTACAACTTGAAAAAATTGGCTGAGGTTGCTGTAGCTCTTCCGGTAACACAAGCCAGTGTGGAGCGCATGTTCTCATATTTGCGTTATAATTTGGATGAGCTACGCTTGGGCCTAAAAGAAGACATAATTGATGCAATCATGTTTTTGCGTTGCAACGCATAAGCATTTTTCTAGCATGTCAATGTAATTAGCATTCAATTTCAGTTGGGCGAACTTGAAGAGGCGGACGGACTATTTGTTGCTTGGTGGGACCGGCATTTTTTGTGAATTATTCACCAATAAATTTGATCGTAAATTTCATCTGTAAACCGAAAGTTTGATTCAAACGAGAATTTTTTTACGTGAAATGCAATTTCCATGTTTTTTTTCGCACTTCCGGAACGTTTGATTAGAGCGTCATCAGCCAAGCATGGACAATACATGAAACATTCCCCATAGGCACGCCTCGTTTAATACCCAAGTTATGGTGGTATGTTGAACCTTTACTGCTGATTATGTTTGTGATTGTTTTTTTTTTGTTTAATTTTTATTGTAACAAGTTGTTCCATTTACTTGTAAGTGGATATGTTTTTTCAGTACTGGTGGTCAGAAGAAATAAGAAAAATGTGAAATGAGCGTCACATTTTATTGCATACAACTTCGGATATTTTTAAACCCGTTTCTATGGTATTAAAAATTTACAACAAAAAAAGAATTTGGTGATTGATGGGATTGTCCAGAATCGAAACACCGTATGTCAAAACAAAAATTGTCGTGCGCCTATTTGGGAATTTGGTTACAAGAGGAAGATTAAAACGTTTTCATTACAGATATAGGCTCTTTCAGCCATTTTTTGTTAGTACGGTACGAAGCACACTTTCAAAAAAACGTACTTGTTTTGGTACTAGTACGAAATATGGTACGTTGAACGAACAAAATTAATCGTACTCATTTTCGTACCGGTACAATGTACGGAAAAATTAATACCGTACGGTACGGTACGGATTTCTTTGACCAGTACGGTACGAAGTTCGGTACGAAAATACTATTCTAGTTCGAAGTACGATAAAAAATTTTGTACCGTACTACTACCCTTGGTTGACATATGATTTATTGTCCGAATTTGTTAAACCATACCATTGATTAATGACCAAAATATTCTAGAAAAAGGCATATGTAATTGATATTTACAAAGTACATTTTGATGGAGCTTAGAGTTCAGTTGCTGGTATTACATCTCGTAGTAACTTTTTCCTATTAAGTGGCGTTAGTTGGCACCTTTTTCCACACTGTTCCCAGCCTTGCTGAGAGCGCGAGCGTAACAATGATCACGCAAAATGAAATGAACTTTTATTTCACAGTATGCAATTAACAATGTTTACAATTATATCTGGCTACGCGTCTTGTCATTCCACCCGTGTGGAACCAATGAGGAACCGGTAAGGTTATGGAGCATCATCCCAAGGCGGTGGGTTGCAGTGCCTCGCTCAGGGACACCCCGCGTTGAAGGCTCTTTTTGTTCATTTATCTTGATCCTGCTTTGCCGGGGTTTGAACCCGCGCCGTTCACTATGTATTACGTTCGTCAGCTATCGTCGCTTTTACTGCGCCACCGCGGCCCATATATGCACCCAAACGGTGAAAGTGAATCGGAAACTCGACTTCATGAACAAGCTACTGCTATTGGCAAAACATATTTGCCCCTCCTCTTCTGATCAAATAAAATAATCTACCAGATATATAGTGAAGTCCTAATTTTTCTTCCAAAAATATACGCGAGAATTCCCCACATGACATCATATTATGCTCTACATCTGGCCTCTAACCTTTAAATATTACAATACCAAGCAATATGAACAAGACCCAAACAGTGAGCATTACACTAGCCTCAAAAACTCCTTTTATTCTTCATTGCCGAACTTCGTAGAGGATGAGCTATTAAGACGATTGCCAATAACGTATTTGCATTCGGCCTCCCTAAAAAATCGCTTATGCCCTGCCTTTACTGGTCCGACAAAACATTACATTGTTCAGAGCTGCGGTTATAAAACCGAACATGTTTAACACGAAAATCATCGCAGAAACACCGATTGAGCGTCGTTGTTTGATGTCATCGTTGAAACAAGATGACATATTTATAACAGCTCATCCTAACCCAGGGAGCATGCAATAATTAGGTGGTAAAAGGAAGAAAGAAAAATATCTGTAATAATATTCGAATCCACATTGCCTAAAATAAGTCATTTCTAAACGTAGCCCGAAATAAATTTAACAAATCAGCGCCAGTCTACGATATAGTATAAAGTGAACAGCAAGATACACGGTGTAATTGATGAGAGAAGGTTCAACGTTGACGAAGCCACAATCTAATCCTAACAATGACAAATTTAATACAATTGAATGTCCTACCTTAACATAATTGGAATCTTTCCTTTGATCACGAGTAAACGTTTGAAATCGATGAGCTCAAAATGTTCAGTTGAAAAAAAAACGTATTCATATTGGTCTAATTCTGTCGCGGTAAAACGTGAAAACAGAAACCAAGCAATAGTAACTTTCATATGCAAGTAGAATTTACAAGTTTTCACCTCGTTACGTAAATGCTGAAAATTTGAACAGGGAAAAAAATGCATTTATCATACGTTAAGACAGAACATGAAGTTCTGTTTCAAAATTTACGGGACACGAAATATAAAATACTGTTTCTTCGTTAGAATGGTGTACACAGTCATCTCACTATTAGGTATCTGTTAGATAGACGTTCATTTATTAGTCTTATTTAGTAATTTTATTTTGAAGAAGTCGTCAGTAGCATCAGCGTTTTTATCAATCATGAAAATTGTTTTGCCAATACTGAGCTAAAGATGGCCACACCTCAGCGGTGGTTGTATGGGTAGCTCATACTTGACAAAACACAAGAGAACAAAAACAACAAATACAATCACGGTATGAATATTAAATCAATGTGAATGAGGTTTTATCGTATTAATTTGCGGTTTTGTCAGATTCCAGGACTGTACTTTTTGTTTTGTGCTACGTGAACTATTAAGAAGTGAAGAAGTGAGGTATTTAACATAATTTTCATTTACGAGCTTATGACAACTTTGTGTCTTTTCCACATTTGAACTGCTTCTGCTTATTAGTTAGAGGTATCAAATTTGGCTTTTATGTAATTTGGCTGTTACGTAACATCGAATTTCCGCTCCTGGTATTTTCTTTGTGAGGCGCAAGCGAGACTCCTTCACGGTCTGCTAATAAAACGAGAGATAGAAATTAACCCGTACGATACGACGCATATTATTAATGCATCATCAACGAACACGCTATTTTATTATTATGTAACTTTGACAGAGTCATACCTAAATTAATCGATAGTATTTCAGACCATTGCAGTTATTCATACCAGTTAAGGTGCATAGTATTGAAGGATGGATGTCATTTGAGTTGACCGAAAAGAAAGCCTCTGGTATCGTTTTCCCATCAAAGGGTTAAATAAAGTTGTACTTCTCTCGTTTATGTAAGACTGAAGTACTTATGAGCCAATTTTATCAGGGCGCCGCGTTACATATGGGCCACACTTTACTGTTTCAGTTATGTTTTATTTTCACCTACTGTGCATGTAGGTATAACTGTTTTGAGTGTTTAGTTAGAAATTGAAGAAAAATAAATATTAATTTTCAATAAGCAAAGGAGATCTATACAGTATTCATATTAAGAGTGGGGAACTTTTTTTCAGCCACGCGATTGCTTTCACGAGTTTCTATAAATGATGGTGTGTTAATGGCGGTTATGACTTCGGAATAAGGGATAGACAGGACTCAAGAAAGTTTATTGTGTCGATTTTGTGTTTAAAATATGAGAAATTAATTTAGAAGGAATAATTCCGCGTTTCAAAGTCGCTGTTTTGTCTAAACATCCGCGACCGGGGATGTTGACACATATGTCGTGTGGAGATATACCCCTTTCCGTCAAAGCGTGTCGGAGAAAGATATTAATAGTCGAAGAAGAAAATCGAAATTTCCTCGTATCGTGGAAGAAAATAGTTCGCATTGGATCGGATTTTAATTTTAAGAACTCCATAGAAGGGCTCTGCACCCTATGTGAAAAACTAGGCAATGAACACAGTGTCGCTACAATAAAGTACAGGAAATGGTATCTGCCATGGGCGACGGTGAACCATGTACCTCTTCTTAAAATTTATAAATGGATTTGCTTCATTGTCGCGAGCGTCGATATTTCCTAATTTTTTTATTGGAAATGCTTACTGACCTGGGATGCTCACTACAGACATTTCTGTAAGCGCTGTATTGCGATTCCCATAGTACCACTATAGTCATTTTCCCATTTTAGACAGTCAGAAATTTTCAATTGACTAACGGAAGCCACTGATGGACCGCGTCTCGAAGCCGCAATCCATTGATAACCCACACTTAACCAAACTTATCTATCGAGTATTTTATGATTTGAATGCGACATTGAGATTAAATGCATCGTGCATTTGCACGGTAGTTTAATGCAATATACGCAACTGAAATTAAAAAAGGCGATCGAAAGCGGTCAATTAAAAATATTATAAGCAAGCGTTATAGTATAAAACAATAGTACATTATTCTGCCAGGGTCGATAACCAATATCACACCTCTCTTTTGAAATAAAATCAAACGTTTCTGCTAGATCTTATTATAAGCCAAACTTTTCCACTTTCACGCCATATCATCGGTCATTTTTTACCATTTTAATAGTGAATTTTATGAAGTCAGTTCAACCGCCCCACCCACCGCACCCAAAAAAAAAAACGGTTGCGCTACTACAGGTCTTTCTGTATTACAAACAACCAAGCTCGTAATATAAAAGCTAAGCAGGTGCGCATTTAGAGGGGGCAAGATGCATTCATTTATCAAAGTCAACGCACTGCTACTATTATTCGTACTTGCTCATAAATATTCCTCTGTTAATCTATATACACAACCGTATTACCGGTAAACATAAATCGAATAGACCAACTTAATTATGAGCATCAAGAGCCTACATACAAAGAAAAAATACAAAAATGAAAAATTAGAGACTGCAAAAAAAATTACTTCAGAGAAAAATGAAATAAAATACGAAACTAACAATCACGAAGAAGTGGGAAGCTCTGTGATTAAATACGGGGGAAAATCAAATTGCCAAGACAATCTGACAGAGTATACAACGTCATTGGGCCACCACCAATCGTCCGATGATTCGAAGACAGTATCGATTCACCCACTTAACCTTGCTTTTAAAAAAACAGTGAGTAGTGGAGATGCAACTACCTTCTTTTCCTATGCTTCTGCGAATTCATCAGGGAAAGAGGACATACAGTCATTGGAATATCAGGAACCCACGCCAAGATATATCCTCTCAACGAAAGGTCATAAGCTTCTTGCATACGGGGATTATATTTTTCGTAAAAAAAGTGGGAATGCAACAAAATCATACTGGATATGTGCTTATGATAGGGGTTTTAGATGCCGGGCGAGATTACGACTAGTGGAAGGTTCGGATCCGCCAGAAATTATTGGTAAAAGCGGTGAACACAACCACGGAGGGGAATTTGGCAGGGTCGAGGCAAGAGAGATAGTTAACAGGTGGGAAATTGAAATATAATATATTTTTTATTCCCTCGACTGCGTGAGAGCTTAAATGCATACTTGGGCGTTTTCTCCGTTTATTTTATAAACTTCTTGTAATAAATATTATTTTTATCCGAGAGACTGCTTATTTGGAAAATAAACCTAAAATATTTGATACATACCATTCGTGTCATAAACAAAGAGAAGGATGAATAGAGTGTTGACTTCGCGTCATTTCAATATTGTCCCCACACTGTCTTTGGGCTGGATATCAAATTTTACAACAATTTATCAATTCACAAACAAGAAGCCAGAAACTTAAGACTAGATATTGTGTGATAAGTGAATATGGGGCTGCAAAACAAAACGAAATTGCAGTCAAATTTAATGTAATGTTGGAACGACATACTTCACATTTAATCACAAAGTCGAGACGAAGCACATGTTTTGTGGGGAAACTTGTCAAGTTAAATTGCTTTATCGCATCAGTTATTATCGAGTTTCAGGTAAACCCATAACAGCATATTCGTTTTAAAAAGAACCGAGTTTGAGTAAGTATTCATGATGGTGAAAATGATTTCAATACGATTCGAATCAATTCAATGACTCAATTATCACGAAATAACTTGAATGTGTATAATATATTTAATAAAGATGAATCCTCCGTATTCGCATATCAATGTACTGCCTTGTGCACTTTACCATTATTGTTCAGTTCATTTTGACAATTTTTTTCGCTCAGAGTGCAGTTGCGAGTAGCCTACTGCACTTTGTACCAGCTCTTTGTCATTCGACCACTCTCCGATAAAACACAACATCCAACAGATTAGGCAGATAAATCTAACACGTGTGTAATATTTTAATCGTTCTCGTCATAATTTGATAACATTAGTCATTACTTAAACACTTAAACCGTACTTAAACAAGAAACACTACAGCAATAAATTTGAAAAAAAAAAATTGTAGCAGTATTAATATTTGAAAAGGATGATTTCAAAGCTTGGATGCAAAAACTCACGAATGTTTTACCTTCTTCTTGTCGTTGATGAAATATGCATTCTCAATAGTTCAATTTATAATACTAAAAAGCCCGATTCTTGATTTTAGATTTTTCAAAATTCGAATTTTCGAGTTTGGAATACGCCCAGTATTGAATGCCAAAGCTACAAAGCCGTAAAATATTCACTCTGGTCTGCTATATGTTTGTAATATATGAAAATATGATTGTTCTGACTTGACTTTTTGTGTTGGGGCAGGAATTCGTTCCCGCACTTGTCCTGTGATTCCAATGATGTGCGTTTATAATAAGTTTATATCGAGAAGTCTCAATTCTTCTTAAATTCGATGCAACTTTTATGCATAAAACTTAAAATTCTTTTCTATTGTGATTTCCATTTCAGTTTTTACAATATTTCTGTTTCGTTATGGTTGCTATTAAGTTAGTGATCTTTTTATGTTTTAATTTGAAATAATAATTTGAAAATTAAAAAAGACTAAAGACTAGATTAAAAGACTTTTGTCTGCCAACAGATGCATGCATTATTGATTACGCCCAGGTCATTCCTTTGCATTTTAATTTTTACGTTTGATATTACTTGCAGCATGAAGCAGAGAGCAATGAATGGTGAAGAATCATTAGAAGATATTTACAATAGTTCCATAACGGAGGAGTCTTTGACTGATGAAGGTTTAGTCGCTCTTGCCACGAAACAAGCGTTGAAAGCAGCGATGCGAAGAGTGAGACGGAGAAAACGTCAGGTATATTGCGCTTTTTTCACGTTCATTCTTATATGGAGGGGAGGGTGAAGACTATGGGGATAACAAGCAAAACCTACGGAAGATGACGTATGCAAAATAAGTGGATCATTTATATGCGGTTTAAATAGTGCCTTCTTGTTGAGTTTTCTATCGCGTTTTTGGTGATTTCTGCTGCAATATTAGTTTTAATATTGGCAATCAAAGTTAGCGTCATGGTCAACCGAAAATAATAATACAATAATGATTTGTTTGCGACCAGTTATGTATTGGTCAACACTTCTCATGCAATGAAGCAAAACGTCTTGTATTTCGTTTAGACGTAATACGGCATATATTCTATTCTGATGTGCAGTGTGATAGTTGCAGTGTGGCCCATAGTCGTATATATAGCGAGCCGAAATTTGTTCAAAGCGCTACTGCTGGCGGAGGGGGTGGGTAGGGGCCTTGGTCGCACTCAATACTGTAGATAATAATTTGAAATGTCCCAAATAAGTTTTTGGCAGTTATTGACGAATATCTATTTATTCTTAAGAACGCATATTTAAAAATCACTTTCAAGCTTAAAATCGCACGCAGGTAATCACGTCGACAATATCACGTAGCATAGCCATTACTATGATAAAGCCAACTCAATTTAATGAAAAGTGATATTTTATTCTAGAGCAATGGACGCAAATTTCACAAAATATATTTGATAAGAATGAATACACGACCAAGGTGAATATTCACATCGTAATATACAGGCCTACCTGTCTGAATCGGAATAATTAGGTCTCTTAAACCCCATTTTGAGTTATTTTCCAAGCTCAAAGGGAAGGCGCTAACTGTCCTCTCTATTTTCTCTATGAGTCGAGGACAAGACATCGGTGTCATGCCTTGAAGAGGTATTTTCCCATATAAGAACAAACAGATACTGAGTTTTTTAGGTTTTAATAAACTAGAATACCACCAAACGCATATGAATAAAAATAAAATATAAGATTAAGCATCATACAACCAAACTTTAAAATCACTAAAATAAGAATTTAAACAAGAAGAAATGCATGGATCAGACAACCAGTCATTATCCCAGGAACAACAAATACGCTGTTGATCTATAGAAGCTCGAAAACAAAACAAGAAAATATCCCCTTCTTCCAAAATTCAGAATAAATTTCGTCCTAATAACAAGAGTTAAAGATACAAAGTTCATCAATCAGTTAGAGACGCAATCTCTATATCGATCTGTACTCCTGCTAGGAACAGGCTCATCAGTAACGAGAGATCCAGTATGACTCTTGTGCCGAAACACTCTGCCTGTGGTCTGCCTGTGGCGCACAAAACGCTTCGGGAGAACTGGCCCAGGATTTAGAAATCGACTGGGGAAAGTTCTCCACAATGTTTGGTTCATTCGCTCACTTTGTGAATTTCCGGTTGGATGATAAGACGTCGTTCTTCAAGCAGTCAAATAAATACTTCTTTAACACAGAGGATATGATGGCGGCCCCTCGGTCGCTGTGCACATACCCTGGCAGTCGAAACATTGACAACAACCGTTGCAAGCATTTGGTAACAGAATTTGTGGACATATCCTTGCTAGAAAATGCAAATGATGCATCACATTCAACAACAAACTTTTTGCTGTCGTCAATACATGATAACCTTGCATTGATCAGTACGTTTTCTAAATCTCGGAAAGCATAGACCGCATGTCAAAGGAAATTCAAAAGAAAACATGATGCCAGAGGTCTTATTCTAAAGAAAAATTGCTCAATTCATCTGAAATAGTAAGCGAAACGACCAACAACTCTCATCAGATCTTTGAAATTCTCGGGCATAGGTCTAGCGACCGAGTCGCATACGAGGTCTACGGCGATCATTCATTAAGTGATTGGAGTGTTTGATAACGCGCACACACACTATACTTTTTAAACAATGTTAGTTCAATTTACCAATAAGATTCAGTCCGTGCTTTCGTACGATCTGTCCTTAGGCAGCAATAAAGTTCCCCAGCGACCTTGTCTGTCACTTGAAACGCTACACCGAAGAGAATTTAATTGAATTCGGTGAATTCCTGTTGAACCCAGTAGTAGCACCTCGTGAAATGATGGAGCACACACTGGAGTTGTACTTCGTTTAATTGCAGCAAGTGGCACTGCATCTTGTGAAATTGCATCTCTTGGAATTGCATTCCTACCTGCCCCGATCTGGAATCGCAGTAAAAAGGAGACTCTTATGCCTGAGTGGTGGTGATTCCATTGAACGGCATTTCATCAGTCGTATCATTAGCCATCAGGGTGCAAATACACTTAGTGTAATTTTACTAGGAACAGTTGCAATAGGTGCAATAATGGCAGCATTTTCACCGGGTGCTAATATATTAAAAGCAACTCTACTGGGTGTAATTCCACTGTGAGCAATTATATTGATTGAAATCCCACTACCCGCAATTTCCAACCAGGTTATTGAGATTCATGCGAGTAAATCTACTGGGCATGATTCCTCTGGGTGCAATCCCATTGGGTAGGATTTCACTGTGTAAAATTTCATTGGGTTGAATTGTACTAGATTCAATTCTATGATCGGTTTGGCCACATTCTTATTAATTACGCAAGAATGATACTTCCTTTGAACCATTTCTGCATCTGAGATAAGATTTAAATTTTTATCCTGCAAGTCATCCCATCAGATGAGCAGCTGAAATGCAGTTTTATTCCCAGATATCATAATCCGAATACCAATGTCACGGAAACAATAGAAAACTGCTATTGCTGACAAATTACACTAAACACGTTAGAAATTCCAACAAAAAAGCATAGTTTAAACCTCGCGCAAGCAAACAGAGGAACTACTCATTTCACTTACGCCCCCATGTGACCGGTTTTGCTTGCTATTCCTATTGGCAACGGTATAAACTGTGGCCGGTAACTCATGGGCAATTTAGCATTTTGGTTGTACTTACGTATATGACATTAAAAACAAACTATATATTCTGGATTCAACGTCGTCCAAAAACCGCGAAATCGAATCTCACACTGTCGATAATAACTCTCTGATTCGCCACCGCCACAGACAGACGCTACGTTGTATTAGACATTTTACATAACTTATCGAACAATCCAATATCTTACGCAGAGAATAAAAAACTTGAGCGAATAAATTGCTATATGTATACATCCATTATTTCTGTCAGAATATTACTGCCAAAATATTTTTGATGTTACCAACTTTGTCACAAAAGGGTCTTGGTCACAGACACTCGTCATCAATGTGCTATTACGCGTTATTCATTGGTCGTCGATATTTTGTTTTGATAGGTAAAATACCTTACAAATTAACATCACCGTGAAGTGTTCAAACGCCATTAAATTCGAAAAAAAGAATATCGGTTCGTTCGCATAATTGCATACTGGTTGGAAGTTTGTCCAGCCACCTGCCATATGTCACAAAATGGAATCACAAAAACAGTTAATACATTTTATTTTATTTATTCAAGGATGATCTTGCCTACTTCCAAAAAATATTCAAGCAAGCGGAAGAAGATAACACTCCTCTAGATCTGTCGATGAAATCAAAATCACGTGATGAAAATTATAAAGAACGAAAAGCACAGTCATTGAACAATGTAACTAACTTCAATAATGATGCATTGATGCCTTCATCTTCTTCGAAAGAAGTTGAAAGTGGGAACGAAAGCGGTGGTATTGATATAGTAACTGTAGATTGCGCTAACGATATCGACAATTTTAAAAGATTTAAGAGCTGACTTCAATAATACTAATCCCATAGCATTATTTTATTAATATTTGGTATTGAGTCAAAATTACACCATAACGGATTCTCCCAATACTATGATCGTAAAGTTGTACACAGAGATCTACGTCAAAATGACTGCATCTTCCGATTGTCATAAATAACACTGAAATTTAAAATATGTATTCTATGTAATACATCACATATTATCATTTTGAGACATCGTGAGGTGGGTTTAATGACATTTTTTCATAGCCACTTCTTGGAGTGGATCACCCTGTCCAAGGCCTTGTAACAGCGGCCACTTATAGACGGAGGGGGTTACAATTACTGGAAAAATATGATCCTTTCGGCTTAGCCTACCCAAGTTACTACACCCTGGATTGAGTGGTGGGCTCGGATAAGCCCGCACTCGCCGGGGCTCGAACCCGAGATCTTCAACCTGCGATGCCAACATGTTTAACCACTAGGCCATAGAGCCTACTGAATGGTATATGGAAGAGTAAACAAATTGAATGATGTAATATAACTGTTTCTGTCCCTGCATTTCTACTCGCAATCTAACAAAACATCTTCAGACGACCTATTTGTATAACTATTTTCCCGTTTATTAAATATTTCCAGTAAATTTGCGTCAGGTTGTTTTCCGACTCAAATTCATATTGATATAATATATAAGTTGCCTGGTGTTGGCAATACTGGGTACCTAGTTTACCGAATGTATTTTCACAATGCTTTCAAATCTGATTTTTATCCAGTAAATGTACCAGGTAAATTTACCTAATTTTAGGCTAAATACTCAGAAAATTAGGTACGCAAAACAAGCAAGGAAGCCTAACTCGGTACCTACTGAATGAAATTAGGTATTGAATAAATTAAGAATGTCTTTAATGCGCAAAAATTGTTTTCCAAGTTTATAACCAATATCAAGGATGGGCGATTCGATTCGGTGATTCGAAGCACGAATAATTCGATCAATCGTGAATAGTTCATTGGAACAAAAAACTTGTTAATCGAACTAGGATTTTCATTTATAACAATAAAATGCAATCGATTTTGGTCAAATATGTCCAAAATTAATTATATTTCGTCGTTAAAATATGAGAATCGTTGCTCTTAGTGTGAATTGAAGATACACAACAAATTACAAATTTCTTTATTTTCACAATGGAGACAAGTTATAATAGTAAAAATGGGATATTTGTTATTTACAAAGAATTAGAGATTCGATCTGATTCGAAAAAAATTATTCGAATCAGATTCGAATTCCAAATCATTCGGTTTTCCCCAGCTCTAACCAATATACTACTTAGTTTGAGGGGGGGGGATTGATTATCTAGTAATACTTTGCCTGGTCTTGAGAAAAAATTGTTATACTCTACCTAGACAAACACTAAGTTGTTACCACTAGACTACACAACGAAATCGGATTGCTGACTGTATCAGTTTTCTTGAAAATAAATATCCTCCAACCTGTTTCAATCAGCTCCGTTTTTTTTTGCCCAACACTCCAGCGGTTTGAGAAAAACTTTCATCCGACAACTTCCGTCGTCTCTGACGTTCATAATAATTTATAGGTGAGAGCTTTAGAATATATTTCAAGCATTTCTTGTTTGTCTCAATAGGCGACTAACCGGAAACAAAGAAATAGTAGTATATTGTTTCACCTTCAACGAGGGTAGGGCCTAGTGGTCATGTCGACATTGCAAATTGAAGATATTGGGTTCGATTCCCGGCGTCCGATTCGCTATTCCATGACCACCACTCAGTCCAGGGCGTAATAACTTGGGTAGAACGAAGTTGAACCGGGCGGCAATCCAGTATGGAGACAACCACGTGTGAGGAAGTCTATAGAGACATTCTATCTTGGAGCCATACTACACCTGTGCAATTCCCCGAGAGCAATACTGTGGCCACCTTAATGGACCATACCATTTAAAACGAGAAAAATTAATCCTAGACTGTGGTAAGTATATACCAACAATTTTTTGCGAACATTTTTACAGTCGTATGGGTATATTTTTACAGCAACCTTTTAGCAGCGGCTCAAACAGAAATGGTAGTTCTTAACAAAATCTTTTGGAATGTATTTCTGCGTAGAACATCTTCTTTTGCCGTTTTACTTTTGTAAATTTCCACCTCAAATATTACTTCAATAATGGTTTATTGGTAAAATATTTTGTATTAGTATCGGCGAATATATGAGACATTCATTTAAATCATTAAAATTTTTAAACTTGTCTTTTCACTTTACTTGGTGTTTTTGCAAATACCTTTAAAAATACCTTCCGTCGGCCCAGTCCATAACGTCACAATGGCTTTACAATAAATGTAAACTACAGTCGTTTAAACATGCCTTTTATCGCATGAATTGAGTGAAGACGAAACTTCCAAACACACTTAAAAAATCGTTAGCTTTTTTCGAGCCAATCAAATTCTTATATCTGGACCGGTGTATAGATTTATACTAATTAAGAATTTTTGAATCGGTTCGTAAAAATTTATTCACAAAAATCAGTTATTCCCAATGCCTTACCTCCATTTTAAACATTCGATGTGCCAAGAAATACAGGAAAATTTACGGATCATTTCAATATATCACTTGCTATTTTCACACCGAAATATCTAAAAACGCTCAAGATTTACAAACAAATGTTTTTCGTATGGTGAAACTAGAATGAATATTAGGACTATCAAAACCATCAAGAAAAAGAACATAATGCCAAATTGCAATGCAGGATATCCAGGCCGGACTAGTATGCTATAATTCCGGAAAAGTTTGTGTAGTCAGCGTGACGTTTTGAAATTAATCCATTTTGGCTTTTGTCTATCATTTTCCCTACATTTCTTTGCAGTCTTTTCGTTATGGCTTTACTTAAGATTCTGTAGTCGCAATTGAGAATATTGAAGCGGCGGTATTTATCTACATCCACGGGAATCAATGAGATAATTCCAGTTTTTTGAGATGTTGACATATTCAGTGTCATTAAGGGACGAAAAATTTCCTCTCAATATTACGTTTTTCTAGATTGTAAAATAGGCATTTGGTTTTTCACCGCACTCAACCCATTTCTTATTTTAGCAGGTTTGTACTTTTTTTATAAAATTATTATATTCTTGCTTGGCAATATCAAGATCAGTTTTCTTTTTTAAAGAAGAAAATTTAATTATTTTCTCCCGAATAATACTTTTGAGGGTGTCCCAGATTATTCGTGGCGCTATATCATCAGTGGTATCACGTTCAATTGCTTCAGTAATCACTCGTTCGATTATTTCCACATATTCCTCGTCCTGCAACAAACTACAATTGAATTTCCGGAAGCCAGGACCTCGTGGGAGTGGGACAAACTTTAATACAAGCAGGGGCTAGGCGTGATCGGTCGTAACACTTGGTACGATTGTTGAAGTGATTACGCAGTTGAACAAATTTTGAGATATCAGAAAAAATCCAGGGAGTTAAAATAATCGACGACTTTGAGTTTGGGTTCATAGAAGATCGTGTGTATGCATTTTACGGAAAGGGTCGCGCAGTATACATACTTCTGCGAAGTGTTCCAAGAGGTCAGAAATCCTTGCTTTGTTATGTTGTCTTGCGTCTCCAGGTTTATCCATATTTTCATCGAAAGCTTGATTAAAGTCATCGACAAGTATGATATTGTCCGGATTAGAGTCTTCAACATGAGGAACAATTCCGTAACAAAAGTTTCATCATTTTTATTTGTTCCATACACATTCAGCATTTGCATTAGTGACTTTTGTATCATCAAAACAAATGTCAATGATGACAAATCTGCCATTTGAATCGTTGAATATGTGGTGTATAGTATGGCACAAATTTGCATTAAAAAGAATTGCTACACCCTGACTTCGAGATGTTCCGTAAGAAAATATAATTTTGGATCCCCATTCGAGCCCCCATAATATTTCAGTTTCTTTCGTACAGTGCGTCTCCTGCAATGATATAATATTAACACTTTTTCCGTTTTTTTTTTTTCTTATTTCGAATTCCAGCGTTTAGTTATGCAATTTTTAAATTTATTTTAGAGATGTGCGGGAAAAAAACTAGGACTCGGGGATCGTGAATATGACATTGGCGTATTTCACATACGTTCAACCTGTGCGTAAAATCCGTTGTGCCATTTGCTTGTATATAATTGTCAAGATTTTGTCACCATGCATCTCCATTTCTTGAAAACGGAGAATTGCCCTATTAGCGAACTCGAAAGATTGGTCGACGTCTTAGGTTTCAGAGATGCGTTCCATTTCGGAGTGCTTATAAGAGTTAGGTATATAGTCAGTGCCTTTGAGTCATTCCGATCCTTTCGTGTAGTCGTCTATTATCGCTGTTGGAATGTCGACGATAGCAGCGGGGAGCGATGATTTCTTGCTGTTAAGCATTCCGGCGAAAACCATGGGGCAGAGTAAGGTTTCACCTGGAATCTTCGACTTATCAATCCCAAGGCGTATCCACTCTGCAGTTTTCACCACGCAATCATCAGCAGGCAACAATAATACATTACTTCAGAGCACATCGCGAAGGAAGTCACGGAAAAAGTCCCAGTTGCCGCACTTATAATTATAAGAGTTTTTAATTTTAGCTGAAAAATAACGTCGTCGGAAGTACCGAGTGGAGACTCGGGAACCAGGGAGAATACATCACCCGTATCCGACCAAAAAAAGATCCAGTCGAGAAGGAGCCGGGTTGTATGGAATCCCAATCATAAATTCCACCATCCGAGTCAGCCACTCAGCAACGGCGAAATTATTAGTTTTAGTTGTAGCTTAATTTAACCAGGTATCGTGATGGGCAAAGAAATATCCCATCACGAAAAATTTGGCAGATTGACAAGACATTAGAAATCAGCATCTTGTCCATAACAATAGGCATGATTATATGTCTAATTTTAAATTAGTTCCAGCAATAGTAACCCTGTCTGTCTATAAGTGGACGCTGTTACAGGGCCTTGGACAGGGTCCACTCTAAGAAGTGGCTATAAAAAATGGGCCAGTGGACCGGTCCTGTCAAAGTGGTCAATTGGAACGCTTAGCGCCTTGTGTTACATGTCTCACACTGACCCCGCAAGTACAACCATCTGCGCGATTCTGTGGCACGATCCATATGGAGCATACCCGGAAAAGACTTCGACACCTGGGTAGTTCTTCAAAATCTAATTGATTTTATTTTTTTATTTCAAAATTTATCTACTTTGCAGCAAAATAATGATATATAGTAGTAGTAAAACTCGATATAAAGCATGTTAGTGCACATGATCGCCGACTTCGACGCTTGAAGTTTTGGTTATATTAGAATACCGTTCAAATGAGGCCTTCACAAATCTACTAAAATGTTTGAACTGTGTGACGGTACTGGATTTTTGGCCTGTTCCTTTCCGTGCCCGCTTAGCTCAATCGGTAAAAGCGTTGGTAATACGCTTCGAGCTACGAATCTCTGATCGTCATGACGTAGGTTCGAATTCCGTGAGGGAGGATGATTATAAGCGAGAGCCTCCTCCACCAACCAGGTCCATGCACATGAAGTATTAGATTTATAATAA
Source organism: Styela plicata (assembly GCA_963675895.2). Classification (NCBI taxonomy): domain Eukaryota; kingdom Metazoa; phylum Chordata; class Ascidiacea; order Stolidobranchia; family Styelidae; genus Styela; species Styela plicata. The sequence goes on from OZ023149.1 coordinate 3,071,840, forward strand.
GCCAAAAACCTTCACTCCGATTCGGACATGGTATCTGCACAAGCGTCGTGGTTCGCCATATGATTAGGCAGTATTCTTGGCTTTTGGTTTTGCTTTGGAACTGGTGTCTGCACGAGAGGTCGCCATATGATTAAGCTGTATTCTTGGCTTTCCTCTCCCTCAGAATAAAAATAAAATCCTATACCCTTGTTCCTGTAACACTGTGCTATATATTGTGGCACATTCCTAACTAAATTGTACGGCATGGTAGTTAAGAATTTAAAGTTCACTAGTTACTATATCACGTAGCTGGTCAGCGATAGAGGTCTGCGGAGTCGGGGGTTTCAGAATCCTGATCCTATTCCTAATTCCCAATCAAGTACTGAATCTAAATCTGAAGCGATCTAAATGACTTTGGTTGTACATTTCATTGGGCTGTGCTGACAAGCCCTGTGTAGTTATTTAAAACTGCCTCGCTGCAATTGCCTAAATCCGAACACAAAGCATAAATGCAGTTTCATCACAAAATCTCTATTGCTATAATTCGTTGAAATTTTTATAACACAAATATACACAAAACACAGCTTGAACAAAACCATATCGACACACGATCCAACGTTCATCCATTGTCGAAACATCAGCCTGCACTTAGGCTATGCAATCAGCAGTATCCAAAAACAGATAATCACGTCTTTAACACTGAACAGTCGGTTGCCGCCTACCTGTCTATGCCAAGCGGTCAGCAACAGATAATCGAACTTGGGTACCGGTATATTTTGATGTTTTGACTTTGTTTCATTTCAAACAAACTGGCAATCCAACATACTCACACGGATTTAGAAATTATCATATGATCTAGGTCCAGAATAATGGCCATTGAAGTATGCTAAGGTAATAGTCGAGCAATAACTATCTTCAAACAAATCGTGTATAGTTGAGACTACATGAAATATTCACCATGATTTTTATTTACAGCGATCCACAAGCACCCGCTAAAATTTTGGCGTATTCTGTATTGGAAGGCGTTATTTACCACCTTACACACAACGTAATTCGTTTAAAAGTTACTCAGTATGTTATGGAGCGACCGAACGACTGGTATGTGCATGTAATTATTAGTTGATTGGCCAATAGGCAGAACAACGTAATCTCTCTCAGTTTATTTGTGTGGTTTTTAAAGCTTCATGCCCGGACCGATTCATCCGTGATTGTCCAATTCAACGCGCGGATATTTCCGTGTTGTTTATCTTGTTGTAAATAAGTGTTCAATGTTAAAATGATTAGGTAACTAGCATTTTGTTAGTTATTTAAATCTTATTTTAGATTTTGCCTGCCTCCTGATTTCTCCGTCCGTCGGAAATCTCGAAATAACTATGTCCATACACAGGAATAATAAGTAAATGTTATGCTGAAACCTTCACGCGCGATTCGAAACTGGTTCCCGAGCCGTTTTCTCGGCTTTCCTTCCCCGCGGGATAAAAACGAATCCCTAGGATAGTTTACATTTCAGCATAGGTAACCTCTTAAATCTAGGGCAGCGACAGTCAATGACAAACTAACCTCTAATATCGAATATATCAGACTGCAATAGATTAGGTTACTTTAAATTCGATTTACCACTCGAAGCACTGACTTAACAGCTTGCTGGGGATAGGCCTATAGCTAACTCGTTTCCTGCCCTTGGCCGCTGTGCACATTTCAAATACAGCACTTTTACAACAATAAGTTAAAAAAACAAAAACTTACCTTCACCAGCATTCAACAGCAGCTAATCAACTGCATTCGTCGACCGTCACTCGATTATCCTAAGGGTTACGAGCAGCAAGAATTCAGGAGCACTCAGGGGCGACACGGCCACTTATCAAACAACCTTGTGAGCAGGTCCGGCGCAGTCCCGTGGACCAGTTTTGGTGGACATGTAATCCAGATTCGTGCCTAATCTTGGGTTGATGGGAACGCTATACGAAGAACAAGCACGACGTCAATGTCAGAAGCGACATTCGCAAACACGGATACGATGGTGATGTCAACTCGAAGGCAAATGCACGAGCTACAGGCAGATTGCTACGAACATAGACAGCATGCCTAAGAGAATGCTCGCGTACGAGAGGCAAATAGCCCCCAAACCCGAAATGTGAAGATAGGATTCTAAGATTGAGGTTGGTCTCACAGAAAGCAAGGGTGTCAGGTCTATTCTCCGCAAGGAATGATTACACAAAAACAATGTTCTTCTCAACCCACGTACAATATTAATTGTGATAACCAGTGAAAAAAGTGATACATTCTGAAAAAAACAACAATCAAACTAATCTAATGAAACATGTGTTGGTTTATTTAAAAAAAAAAAAAGACGAGGCGTAAGACTTTATTTTAAATCTAGTAGCCTCAAAAAAGATTTTTTATTCCATGAAAACTCTTTTAACATAAATATCTGTTAAATATCTTCCAGGTGGAAGGCGTAAAGATGGAATTAAGATAGGAGCTGATAAAACCGTTTCGCGTGCCGCTGCCTGATAACCTTCATCGCGACTTCCTCCACTAGCTCATTGCAACCATCACGTGAAGCCAGGTACCTTCAAATGATTTACAAACAAAAATCATGTGAAAATAATAAAATGGCGACATGTTTACAAATCGGCCTGAAAATCTTTCTAAGTGAAAAATCTATCCGAGCGAGATTCTAAATTTGCATTGTTACGTCCTCATAAACAATTCGGTGATAAGCTTCCAGACCGGTAGTAAACAGGAATATCAACGCTCGGGGAAAGGTCCATACTGCGCTTGCAATAACAGTATCGTAACGCGGTACAATAGCTGTCGAGTTTTGCTCTGTTTTATGCTTTTTGGAATACCATTCTCGAGATTTTTCTTATTTTGTCATCCATGAACCTCTAACAGAGTGGTCTGACACTGGTCCATGCTTGATTTTGCGAAGACTTCAGTTATCTTTGGGCAAATCTAAGTTATGAGTCAACCCTTATCATTTGCTTTTATATACCTATCTGCGATGATTCCGCCTCATTATTTTCAATCGGTCATTTCTTGTTGAATGCCCACCTAACCCACACCCATATAAAATTAACCCCCATGATAGAAATTCACCTTATCTATAAAACATACGATTGTAGAAAATTTCCCCCTTCCAGACCACAAAATCAATAAATATGATATATTTATTTGACTCATCCCTTCACTATGAAATATGTCACCAATCCCAGTACACAAAGAATACCTCTTTAAAATTACACCATGAATCCTAATGTGACAATTCAATCCTACCCTCACTACATCCTTTCCTTTTCTATTCGGTTATTTTAAATATTTTGTGTGCTAACAACTAAAATATCGCATGGAAGTAAGTGGAAAAAGTACGTATTCTGATTTTGTGGGGGACACAAATCTTGGACATTAGATGGCGTATTTAAATCTGAAATAATGTATAACCGCTAGAATTAATCGTTGTTCTCTTTAGTTGCGCCCCGTTACCAATCCTGAATCTGTGATTTCTATCTGCTGTTCTCGTCTCTGTATTCATTGCTAACTGATAAGTACAAGTACAGAGTAGTCTAACGTTTTCAAGGTTTTCTATCGAGAACGGAGAAGAAATACGTTTGGACAACTGCACTCAAATACGGACTTTGGTATCATTTTATTTAACGTACTGCGTATATAACATAAAAACAGAATAAGAACAGAATCAGGAATAGAAAGAGCGGAAGATGCGCCCTGACATTGGCGCTTCATTCCCATTTTTCATATTTCAAAATCCGTTCATTTGCAGTTTGTCATTGGCCCGATAACCTTCCAAGGCTGAGGGTCTTGCTGCGATGGCATGCCTTGATGCCCATTAACATGGTGGTTCATGTAGGTAAGTTAACTTATACTGTATAAATCTCCATTAAGGGTGATTTATCAACTCGATTCGTCTAGGTATAAATCTCTATTAAGGGTGATTTATCAACTCCTACTCTGTACTACAGACCATCTGACCCTGAAAAATTGTAACGTTAGATGCAGATTGATCAATTTGTATCCTTTCCAGAAATTCGCGAAAACTTGTTACTAACCCTGTTACATAAGTTACTTACGAATTTTGAAATAGCAGTGTATACAGTATACCAGAAGATAATTGAATAAAAATTCACGGAAATAGTAATGCTGCTCAAAATCTCAGGAAAACTTAACGTATCTGCTTTGTAATCTGTGACTTGAAGTGGAATTCGTGGAAATGGTCCTAAACCCAGAACATGTTAGGCATTCCATCGTCACTTGAAATCCGGTTCCGCCTGATTTGAACAATAATGCCTGCTTTCTGGTTAACCATTACGTGAGCCAATCTCCTTTCAATTTTTTCCCCAGACTGGATCAGTTATTCAGTTTGATCAACATATGGTTTAAAACTTTTATCTAAATATTGTAACAATACTGAATATGTCCAACTACAAATCAATCGTTTTTAACTCTTCTCTGGGTACAATTTGACCTATGTGTACTACCTATGGGTACTATTTAACCCACCAAAAACGTACTGGTGCGAATTGACCGAGGTACAAATTGACTGGTAGCTCTACCAATTGTTCTATACTGTTAACTGGATCGTCCTGACTAAGGTTGGAATCCTGTAATGCAAAATGGGTGATTATGTCATTTGTTAGTAATACAGAATAGATAGACTTTATTAATGGGCATTAGAAAAATATAAATATCAGTGAAACAGGCAACACCCCATGGAACCCCTTCCCCTCCTGCTGGAGAAAAAATAGAACCTACATGAAATAAACATACATAATTAACACAGTAAACGCAAAATAGTTTGACAAAAGGAAAGGGGAAAAGGAAAATAAAAAGAAACGCTTGTGAGGAAAGCTTTACATGGACAAAGTTTTTGATTAAAAAAGAATCGGGTAAACAGAGTTAAAAATGTGGGTCAGTTTGACTTCTGTTGTCCAAATTTACTACTGTTATGGTTGTTATACAGTATTATTTTGAGGTCACCTGGTTATATATAACTATATTTAGTGAATTGATTAGATTTAAATCATAGGGTAATTACAAGATGGCTGCTAGACCACCAAGCTCCATGAGAGGAAGACCACCATCGAGCGGTGAGTTGCGATTGTTATTAACTTTCTAGATTATCCTGAAATCTCAAAATGTGTATGTATTTTTCTTTTTATTGAAATGCACTCTAAGAAAGACCGCAAGCAGTGGCGAAAATGAATCTAGTAACAACCACTCAGTTGCAAAGAGCTACTACAAGGTGTACTACCAGCAACTGCTCTCTAAGCGGAAAACATTCTAGACAGAACTGAAACACTATGGTGAAGTGCAGTAAATGGTATCAGCCCTGGGCGATGATAAAATAATCCACCACTTCTTTGTTTCGTTTTAGTCAAATTTTACACCAAAGAGGAAATATGTTCTATATTCTGCCTACAGGGCTTGAAACAAAGATGTCATTTGGAAAGTTTTCGAACACATCGGTATTACGAAAATATATACAGTTCCGACTTTATTACTGCTGGAGAGGTTGAATCGAATAACTTAAAGAATTTGCTAATCAGAACCGATCCGATGTTTTCGATGGCCCCCACCACTAACCCATATTTATTAATTATTAATGCCACAAATTTTGATGTTGTTAGTCTGAACCAGGAAATGCTGATTGATGAATCTATGACTTGGTCCTTAATAATAGGTTGTAAAATAAAGTAAAAAAAATTATTTTCAGGTATGGGTGTTCGACCAATGGGAGGTAGATTGGGAACTGGGGTGAGTATATATATCATAATAAACCTTGTTTTTGCTGTGTATATTGCAGTATTTTTATCAAATTATTGCTTAAGTAAGTACTAATATTCATTGACTGAAAGAAGAAATTTCTCTTTTTTGATAATTTATTTCTCATGTATAATTGGAAATTGGATATGGTTTTTATTTGTTCCTGATAAAAATCATGTATTTGGTACTCCGTCACTCAAAGTAATGTTATATCTAAGTTCCTAAGTAATTTTATTCGCAATTAAGTATTGAACTATGATTTCTCTATATTTTGTGTCATGTGTTTTAGCAAGTTCCTGGAACAGGTCGACCTGGAACCAGAGGTGGTCAAGCTGGTATGACATCTACGGTGTTGCCAGCTGGTATTAAAGTAGCTGATCGTCCCATGACTCAGCAAGGTCTCAGTGGAATGAAAACAGCAAGTAAAGGTCCGCAACGGCAGATTCAGGACAGAACATACTGGTTGGGAGAAATCAGGTACCACTACTTGAGCAGACATCAATCCACCTTTATATACAAATACTCGCTATTTATAATAGTAAGAACCATTTTCTTACAATCAACTCATAATATTGCCTCACACAGAGATTACTCTTTACTCTTAATAACATGATATAGTACAAAAAGTTTTATGAAATTTTCCTTCCTTTTCATGAAAACCTGCATAATTTAAAAGTTATTTACTGAATGTTCTAGAACGAAGACAAATGAATTGTCTGCAGAAATCAGAAAAGTTGAAACAGATGTTCGCCAATACCAGGAAGAAAATAACACTTACTTGATGTTTGAAAAAAGAGCAGAAACTTTAGCTGCAGAGATAGCCAGCCTTCAGGGAGAACTTCATGATTACAATATGGCAAGTTTTATGTCCTATTTTTAGTGTAGCTTTGTTACATGTTGTCCATTTATTCTTGAATAGAATTACTAAAAAGATCATCGGTATGACTGTTTTTAGATCAGTGACATAAAAAAGACGACTAAAAGAAAAAAAGTGATACTTTTAGATAATAACCTCGGTAGAAATTAAGTTACTGCAATTAATTATTCTTACTAATTTACTTTATTGTTCTTTTTAGATGATTGACCAAATGAATATGAATAAAGATCTCACTGGAATAAATGATGATTACAATACTGTAAGAAAAAGTTGCTTTATTTTACAATAACTTCCATATCATGAATGTGTATTAATATAAATCATGTCATTGGTTATTGAAACTAATGGAGAATTTGTCATAGTGGAGGACACTAAAAGAAACACAAATCATGATTTCTTGCATTAATCGTGGTGATCGCATCAATGATTACTAACGTCCATTAACTAACAGATCCCTTAAATTCAGTCTGTCATCGTTTATTTTTAGAATGACAGAAGTAATTTTTTTTTTTGGGAGATTGGGTTACCGAGATTCGGCCATGCTGACTGTTGGAGTCTATATTTCAAGCAGTGTTTAACTGATATTGAAAATTTTTTCTTGTTGGGTTTTGTCTTTTTATCTCTTTTCCAATTGTTTCTGTTTACCTCAGTTAAAATCACGCAACGATAGAGAAGAAGATAGTCTGGAACGAATATTTGAACAGAGGCAAACAATGGAACAACAAGTTTCTAAACTTGAGAATGAAATTAATCATGAAAGGACGATGACTGAGAACAGAGTGCAAGATATGGTAAGAATACAAACGAATCATATTTAGATATATGCCATGGCGAAACTGAACATAGTGGAAATATTTTCTTGGAAGATGATATATGAATTTATCGTTATGATATAATTAACAGTAATTCAGAAATTTTTTGCATGGCCTATAATAGTTATGGGACAAATATGAAAATACCAATTACGGCGAACTAGATTCTCAGACTGGTTTCATTCGATCATTATAATACTCAAAGATTTATGTAAATTCATCAGTTATAACATGGCAGAATACTTAAATTTTCTTTTTCTTGATCAGATCTGAATCTCAAAAATAGTGGGATTCGGCGTAAATCAGAGTCCGTATTTGAATCCCATCTCCAGCTCATTTTTGCCGAAGTGAGAAGCATTCTTTCTTATATTCTTTCCAAAGCTATAATTTTCATCTGTCATCCTGTATTTCGAAGGAGTTTCATATGTCTTACATAGGTGTTAACTATGTAAGTTTTATTCAGGAACCGGAAATGCGAGAAAGATATGGAGCTCTGAAAGCAGAGAGTTTGAGGAATGCTGATATAGTGAATAACATGCAGGATGAAATCGAATCATTGAATTCAAAACAACAACAGATTGAACAGTCTCTGCAGGTTTGTTGAAGTTTAAGATGTTCTTACCTAGGCAATAGAGTATTTTGTTATGGTAATGTGAAAATTATTTTTTTCAACTTCATTTATTAGATTAGATCATGATACTATATCTATATGCCAAATCTTATCTTACAGTTGATCATTTCTGGTGTAAATATTATAAAACACCAATATTAAGAAAAATTAGACAATATTCCAATTTCATTTTTTTTTCATTTTTATCCTAGTCTAACCCTATCAAGCTCGAAGCAGTTAGATTGTACGAACAGATGAATGAACTTCAGGAAAAACATGATCAACTTCAACAGGAGCAAGAAATGTTTTCAAGTCCTGAAGCCGAGAAAGAATTATTGTTAACCAGAGTTAAAAGTGATAACCAGGAAATTGCATCGATGGAAAGACAGTAAATACACTTTTTATTTTATTTCAAGCCCCTTAGGTATTTCTTGTGTGTCGTAAGATGCAAAAGGGAAACAAAAACAAAATCCAGTTGTAAAATTTTTGTTTGGGCATTTTTTTTTGAGGTATATATATATATATATATATATATATATACAGAGTGTTATGTGTGTAGGGACTTCACTCGTGATATCTATACTGGCCTTTCCAGGGTTTGTGTACCCGCTGGAATAAACTGTATAGAAATATGTTGTGGAAAAAAGAGGTGGGTGAAATAGTTTGCAGGTGTGGGAAAGTTGTAAGTATGGCCCCTTGCGGAATATTTATAAAATTAAAGGTAGATCTGGATCTGACGCAAATTTTGTTGTGTTTCTGAGCTTTCTTTTTTTAATATTGATTTCCATGAACTCCCAACTATCTCCTACAGTTATTTAAAATTTCTTTTGTTGGGAGTACATTTGTGATTTTGAAGATGATAGACGTTTTTCAAACGAGTGGAAGTGAATTTCACAATTTGGGACCTAGGTATTCAAATGATTCTTAGAAATCGATTTGGAGAAAAAGGGAATAAAAAATTATTTCAAATCTACAAAATTCCTCGACAAGTATTAATATCGCTGTGATAGATGTCATCGACATTTTCTCTCCTACTTCTAGTGAAAGTCATTCTCAAAAACCTGTTGCAAATACTTTGGAATTTAGAAAGTGGTGGCATCCATGTTTATTCACATATGTGATTCGACTAGTGAGGGATATAGGGATAATGAACATACTCTGCTCAAGTTTTTAGACACCTTGGTTATTGCTCCTAAGGAAGGGCGAGTATTTTCCAAAAATTATGAATAAAAAGTGCATTCAGTCAGTTCCAGGGCATGATTCTACATACGTTGAACGGAATTCCATCAGGGCCTAAACCAGTTTTCAGTAAAAATTCTTTGGTTATTTTACACACTTCAGTTGCAGTAGTTTGAGAGAAATATATTGCTTGGTTGGATATTCCTAATTACGGTATTGTAGCTGCCTTTCATGAAAAGCTTCCTTATTTTTTTCCCATAGTTAAGAAGTGTTCATTGAAGTGATCGGCAATCACGACTGGATAACCTGTTTCTCTGCTTTTAATGTTAAGAATCTTGGATAATAGATCACGTTGAGCATAACAAAACATGTTGCATTATTACCATTATTTCCGTGCTGTGGAGCAGTTTGCATATTATTCTTCTGATTTGTGAATTCCTACTATTTTGGTATCGAAATTATTTTGTTTGATTTAAGATCTAAGGAGCTGGATGAAAGAATCAATATTTATCAAGAAGAATTACAACAGATAGAAAGTGCATTAGAAGATCAAAAAGGTTTAAACAATATTTTTCAGTTATGTGAATTCGGCTCATTCAGGCTCCAGGATCCTGTTATGCTTCTATATCCCTAATATGTTGTTATTTTCGTATCTAATTTTAAGACCAAAAAAATCATCAATATGTTTGTGACATAAGCATTATTAATAATTTGTTGACTTTTTATTAACACTATTGTTACTGCTTGGTACTCGATAAACTGTATAATATTGCTGGTTATATACCTGATGAGTTATGTTTGCATTTGCAAAATAATTCCTTAGGTACACTATCCCAAATAACTGACATTTGGCTTGATTAGAGAATAAATAGGGGAGTGCGCAGGCGTAAAATAAATTTAGTGAAGCGTGGCCATACTTACTGTACTAAAACCGCTAGCAAAGTTTTCTCACAGCGTTCTTGTGATATTTCAATTTTTTGTACCGAAGGAGTTCTAATATCGCCTTTTTGTTCATTTGCTATTATTATCTTAATATTAATGGAAAATTTGATATACTATGTTATGTTTCTATTTGTAACAGACGAATCATCGGAAAAATATAGACAATTACAGAAACGTGAACAAAATATCAATGGTAAGTGGAAAACGATTGTTTAATAAAAACATTCTAAACTATTTGAAAAACTCAGCTTTAAAAAATGTCATTGCTATAGATGTTTACTTCAACGGTATTCGAAATTCACTATATAGACATAATATTGTAGACATTATGTTGTTGATATATATTCAGAGCTTTTTTTATTGGTGCTTGGCAATATTTTGCTGCACTTAGCCCATTGGGGTTTTTCTCCTGCAGTTTCTATTAAAAATATGTAACTCAAACAACTGTTGATGTATATGTGAGGTTCCTACTCAAGCCAGTAATCGTCAATCATAGATTAGTGCGAGTTTGTGTTTGTACTCACCTTTGATAGATTTTTTTGTTTCGGTGTAATCCTTGGCGGTACTTGTTACGTTAGTTCTTACTTGATTTCTCATTATTTCGACCAAATTTGGATAAACTAATTCTTTTGTAGAGTTCATGAGTACCTATGAAGAAAACAGAAGTTCCGAAGCCGTAAGTAGATAATAACATTGTTTTATTTCATTTTCTGTAATGTGGATTGTCATTGTTCAATTAGTACGTTATTCTAGAATTCTGGCCAATATTTATCAATTGTTCTTTAAAAAAAAATATTTTGCAGAAAAATCTTAAAATCTTCATGTGGTAGCTCAACAAGCATTATTTTTCAATATTTGAATTTGGAAAAATATAAAAATCCTAGACATAACCTGGCAATTTTTATCATTCAGGAGCAAATAAGTCAGCTGGAACAAAGCAACATTGCCCTCTTGGAACAGATTAGCAGAGTAAGATTCTTTATCTCCATTAAAAGTAGATTGATCCATATCGCCGTTTCTCCCAAATCTTCACTTCAATCGCATGAATGATTTTCTTGAAATACCAATTGTTGTGAAATAAGTTTCGATAACCTAAGATTCACCAAAAAGGCTAAAACTTATGTGAATTGGAAGGATATGTTGACCATGTATTTTAAATATAAGGATGTGGTGGCAAAATGCCAGCTATGCTGCTACTCAAGACACCCGAAGAAAATAGGTTCCATCGGGAGAAAATTTAAAAAATGTTTAATATTTCATGATACGTCTCTTGCTGGAGATTAAAATGACTCTATTATAATGGTTGGTAGCAAACAATCTATACAAAAAGGTTTCGGGATCATCATTACTGTCATGAAATAGTGGTGTTGATGGTTTTGAAGCTTTTTGTCCATCTGAAGAAAAACAGATGTAAGAAAACAAGATTCTGTCAGCCTGGTGACTCGTACTTCGTTTATATGTATGTTGTAATTTTAACTCTAACATGCTGGTATTTTGTTCTGTACTTTTAAATATAGCAAAGAAATATTATAGAATTTGAAAACCTAACTTGCCCTAAACTTGACAAATTCATTGCAACAGAATGTTCGACACATCAAAGTTGAACTTACGTTCATAAACATTATGGAAAATGATTATTGTTTTTTGCATGCTTAATGGTTCTATAGTTTTTATATTTGTAAGGTAAATTTTTATGAAGCTTTTAAAGTCTTTTTAAATATGACTGGTAATTTGCATGGTCAATTCGTAGTGACCTCTTCCATAAACTTTAAAATCCATGTAAAATCACCTATAAAAGTTTAGCTTCATCAATTGTACCATATATTAGGGGAAATGGTAATTTCCTGTGTTTTGGGGGTTTCTCAATTCTTTCCATAAACTCTATCAATGCTTCATCAAATTAGGATATTGTAACAAGCACTAATCTACCATCTGTTGATGAGATGCGGGCCATGCAAGAAGACTTACAATTCAAAGAAGGGGAGTTACAAAAGGCTCAATCAACATCGACTACTCTTACTGGAGGTTTGCTGATATGTATTTCTCTTCTCAAGTAAATATTTTTCTTAGGATAGTTCTGTTCAGAAAAAATTTGAAAAAGGTAATTTTTTTTTTTTTTTACTCAAAAATAAATATTTTTTGTTATCATCTGGTAAAAGCTAACTAACATCTGCTCTAACATCATTCCCTAGTTAATGTTTTTCGTAATATACTTCAGTGAATGAAATTTTTACAGAAAATGTTCGTTTACAACAAGATTTGGCAAAAGTTGAGCAACTAGCAGATAAAATTGATATTGAAATGATTTCACTGAGGGAAAAAAATGATCAAATGGTTCAAGATTTGAAGAAATTCCAAGATATTAACCAGCTACATGCAGATGCTGAACAGAAGAAACTTGTGAGTTAATTTTTCCTAAAACTTCCCAGCTTGGTTTTGTTGCTTAATATCCTGTCCGAAGTTAATATGTACATTGCTGAAACTCAACCTGACCTCATAATCCCGAAAAATTACATGAAGTGTGTTCCTAATTTTTTATTGATGATAATTTTATGCCTTTTTGACTGCAATACTTTTTTAACACAGACAACATAGAAATGACTTTTGGAATCATATTAAAATGAAATAAAAAATGCTTCTGAATCCCAATGATATATTGGTGAAGTGATGTATCATTAAAACTAATTGCAATTGCTTCATTAAATGTATACCCCTTTTTTCAGGAACTTGTTGAAGAAAAATCAGAGTTGGAGAGAAAGAAGAATGAATTTAGCTCAAGTATGTGTAAATAATAACATAATATCATGGTTCAAGTAGGATTCCATTTTATCCTGAGAGAGAGGAAAGCTGAGAATATGCATATTTAACCAAATGTGTACCATAACCTCTCATGCAGATATCATTTCTTATTCTGGGACGAGGTTTTTGCCCAACCGTTTACAGATTTTCCTTGAGCGTTGACATGGTTGATGGAGGAAGCCATAACTATGGGTTATGTGAATCGCAAAGCGCCAGCGAGGTGTCAAGCAATCTTCTTGTGGTAAATGTTTTCCCTATACTTGTGGTTAAGTTGTGATTCACTCAGAGTAAGATTTCAAGAAACTCCAGATATGAAAGTCATATTAAGATAAATTTATTGATCAGAGTGAAGCCATAGCCCCGGCTCCTTTTTTATCCAGTATTAATTTTTTCTTGTGTTTTTCTGGATAGAACTAAATAGTTGGCTTGTTTGTTGCACACCTCATTACGTTTTGGTAGAACAAATGTTTCATTAGTTTATTTATAGATGGAAATAAATTTGAATGCACTGTGTAATAAAATAGCCAGAAGTTGCAATAATTATCATAGTGCATTTCAGTAGTTGTTGATTTGGGTTATGCTGCAACAAAAATTTTAGGAACTATTTTTAGTGTTTGGGTAGCGATATGTTTTTATGAAACTTTCTCTGCTTGGAACGTTGAATTTGAATGAATATTATATACATAACAAGTAGTCTTGCTCGTAATTTTAATGGCAAAGATAATTACACCTCATTACTGTCTTATTAAGTTAACAACCCTGTCACATATTTTATCGTTTCGCCTTTACAGCACTGGAAGATATGACTTTGCAATATGAAAGATTGAAAGCTCAACTTGATGAAAATGAAACTCATGCACAACTTGTTAATCAGGAGAGAAAATGGCAGCATCTGGAACAAAACAATTTTGCTCTTTCCGAATGTATGAATTTTGCATTGCCATTTTAAAATTTCATCTTGTTGAGCATCCCTGCAGATATGTGACAATTTGGCTCATGTCCTATCCATACCTAGGGATTCAAGGTGTTTAAATTTACAGATTTGACGACTAGCATTCACTTCAACTGCACTGATGTTTCTTCCTATTTAGACAAGTGTGAAGCTTTAACAACCTGGATAACAAATGACAAGCTTCATGACCGTACATGTTATTATTTATATACCATCTCTCATGTTAACATATGAAAATCAGGATATGTCTTATCCTATCGGGAAAGGGACATACAGGGTGACCCAAAACAGAACCCATAAAAGATGTTAAATATTTCTGCATAGGTCACATTACTGCTAAGCTCCATATGTATTTTCTGGCTGTTTTACATTTTATTTGTTCTCAGAAAGTGCTTTAATTAGCATACCGTATTTTGCGGCCGATAAGTCGCTACTTTTTTCCAAAACTTTTGTTTCTGAGACTTATACGTTGCTGCAACCTATGTATTGTTTTTTTCCCCGACCCACAGCGAATTGTGAAGCGCTTTAAATTACGGTATATAAAAGTTATATATAGATGACGCGGCGAGCGCATGTACTTTCAAGATACGTCAAATTGTAGGGAGATTTGAATTAAATTGATAATAGACTGCACCCAAATGTACCGTGTACCTAGCACATGCTCGATTTTTTTTGCTTGCAGACATTAGTGAATTTTCATTGGTACCCGTCATAGATGCGATTTAATTTGATGACGATCCAATCATGTGTGATCATCAATCAGAACGGCCAGTATTATATCATTCATTGCAAAACGACGCAATAGTTTGCAATCGACGCCAGCCTCTAAATTAACGAAACAAGGAATTTGAACTTAGCAAGTTCGACGGGAATTACTTTGACGTTTTGACAATGACGCAATCTACGCCAGGCTCTAAATTAACGAAACAAGGAATTTAAACTTAGCAAGTTCGACGAGAATTACTTTGACGTTTTGACGATGACGCAATCGACGCCAGCCTTTAAATTAACGAAACAAAGAAAAATCTACAATTGACATCGAAAAATATATTTTGGTATTTAAAAGCCTGATTTATAAAAAAAATAAATTATTTTGTCGCCAATAATATATTGTTTTAAATACCCCCCTAAGGAATTTAAACTCTGAAGGTTTGGTGCGAATTACTTTGACGTTTTGACAATGACGCAATCGACGGCACCCTTTAATCAACAAAATCAATCAATCAAAAAAGTTCCACAATTGTACATTTTCACACTGTGTCTGTGATAATGTTTTGTACTATTGTAGAAACTGCTTCCGTTGAGTATCTTTTGTTTATGTTCACGACATGACGTCGTGGTAGGCAATGTCTTAAAATGCAAAATGTGTATCTCGATAAACAATAATTACAACAACAAGAAATGGCGAAATTAAATCAGAACCCTTCAAATTCTTCGTCTTCAGTGTCTGAGGAAAACAGATCATACAAAGGTGATTGGTTTGTAACGATCGGCTTAGAAGCGCGCACTTCAATTTTGTCTGAAAGGGAGTAAAATATACCAGCTTTCTTAAAACCATTCACTAGGCACTCCCAGCTCACTTGTTCCCATGCTTCAACAATCCACCGCGACACTTTGAAGGGAGAAAAACGATGTTTTACCATCATCGGCCGAAACGACATTGCACACCTGGACAAAAACGATACTGCGCTCGTTCCATGTGTCTGAGTTAATGAATTACTGTATGTATTACTTTAGCGTTCGATAAGGCGCAGCGTGTGTTTCCGTTTTTGAGGAG
>OZ023149.1:3088932-3116420 GCA_963675895.2 Styela plicata
TTTTCGCACTTGAATGGCCGTTAGGCACTGTTTATGGCCTTGCTAGCAGCGCACTTTTATAAAAAAAGAAATGAGACTGGCCTCAATGAAATACGTCTATGATTTTCCGTTAATTAACCCACATATGTTCCGTTTACATATCCATATTATACCATATACGTCGATGGTCTTAATAAAACACATCAATATCTGTATATGCTCTACGGTTGAAGGTCAGCAAACGGGAATATTTGACAAGAATTATAAACCATGCACAAATAACCATTAGGAAAATCTAAAAATTCAAATCAGGAATTAAAAAATATGTTTCTCTCATTTACTTCATTCGAGAGAACTCTCAAGCGTAACAATTTTTTCGAGAAACAGAATCTACTTTTAAACACCGACCGTCGCCTACGACCATACCACGTTGAATACACCCGATCTCGTCTGATCTCGGAAGTTAAGCAACGTCGGGCTCGGTTAGTACTTGCATGGGTGACCGGCTGGGAATACCGGGTGTCGTAGGCTTTTGCTTTTTTAGTCCAAATCACTAAAAGATATCTTATTTCTGAAAGAAAACCTATTATAGTTTAAATTTTTTCATTCACTTCTATCCAGCTTAAAATCAGTAAAATGAAAACCACTTGAACGATGTCATAATTAACATAACAGAATTTAGTCACAATCGTTCCTCCGAACAAAATTTTTAATCGATCAGCACGATTGGCTACCAATTCGCACCTATTCACTGTGAAGGTCCACAATGTCACAAACAGTTTTGTACATGAAGCTTTTTTCCAAGAATCTCTAAACTTCAGAATTCCTTCCCGTCTTACTGCTTTCCAGATAGTGTTGATTTACAAGGCTTTAAAACTCGCGTTAATAGACATCTATCAGGGATGGGGGTTCCTTAGTTCCTATTCCTGCATTGCATGTAGCTCTTTGCACTTTAGTGGCTTCAGGAGAATATTTCAAGAATGGTTGTTTCCCGTGGCCTTGCTCTGAGTGAATTTCAATGAAAAAATAGAAAAATCTAAAGTTGAGTCAAAATGACAGGCTAGTAGGTTAACAGTTTATTATCGCCTACAGAGTGAATTCTCTTGCATGTAAATAGCGTCGGCTTATTTCATATTTATTTTCAAACTGACGTTTAGCTAAACCGTTAAACCGGGTTCAAGCTTCGTGCGAGATGAATAACTATGAGAACGTTGTTATGCACCCCTTCGGTTACGGCTTCCTACATCAATCATATTCACGCGCAGGAAAATCTGTATCGGTTAAGTTAGGCAAGAACGTCACCTCTGATATCTGCGCCTGAGGTTAGTTTTATTCGGTCGCGTTTAAGCTGTACTCTCGGTTTTGCTCGATAACAAGATAAAAACGAAATATTGCCTCCTAACTTAATAAAACTTAAGGCATGTATCTAACCAAGCGAGGTTCCAAGTCTTTCTTCACACTTACACAAACTTTCCAAATATTTCCAAATTTCAAATATTTCCATTTGCTGACCTTCAACCGTAGACCATATACATATACTGATGTGTTTTATTAAGACCATTGACGTATATGGCATAATATGGATATATAAACGGAACATATGTGGGTTAATAAACGGGAAATCATAGACGTATTTCATTGAGGCCAGTCGCATTTTATTTTTTTTATAGAAGTGCGCTCTGAGCAAGGACAAATACATTGCCTAACGGCCATTCAAATGTCAAAAGCTTCTACAAGATAAAATGCTAAGAACTGCACTCCAAGCGAAAACCATCCCATAGAGAACTAATCCACCATGGTAAGGCGGTAACGAAGCACGCATTGGTACATTTTATAAGACTATTAAACCCTGTAGGAGCGGGGTTTAGAATTGCCCACCATGATCCATGCGTTGCATAAGAGGCGATCCCGAAAAGCAAGGAAGTGGTGGAAAATTCACCGAGGCGTATCCCAACCAGAAATCTATCGTCCAAACGAACTTGTTAAGAATGAGTCACTGGTGGATCGCGTATGTAGCTAAATTCATCTTATCAAAATAAATTTCTGAATATTTTCACTTCTATTTGTTGACCTCTGCAAATAGACGATTTGCTTTTACTCTGAATCATTTTAACCCGAAAACAAAAAGCCTACGACACCCGGTATTCCCAGCCGGTCACCATGCAAGTACCAACCGAGCCCGACGTTGCTTAACTTCCGAGATCGAACGAGATCGGGTGTATTCAACGTGGTATGGCCGTAGGCGACGGTCGACGTTTAAGATTAGATTTTGGGTTACTTATTTGGAATACTTATTTCGTCAAGCATAAGCCAGTTATCAATGTGTGGTCGGTCCATGAACCCACCTATGTCCTCGTTTCAATTCAATTTACAATCCAATGACAAAATAATCGAATCAAAATTTTACTTTTCGCGTTATTAAATGATATTAGGTCTCGACATAACAATATTTTGAGGAAAATATAGAAATATTTGTTAAGAATAATAGTCCATGAAACAAAACTTGTAACTAGAAATTTAAAAAAATAATAATTCTCTTCTTTATTCGAGAGAACACTCAAGCGAAACAATTATTTTCGAGAAACAAAATGCACTTTTAAACACCATCCGTCGCCTACGACTATACCACGTTGAATACACCCGATCTCGTCTGATCTCGGAAGTTGAGCAACGTCGGGCTCGGTTAGTACTTGCATGGGTGACCGGCTGGGAATACCGGGTGTCGTAGGCTTTTCGTTTTCGGGTTAAAATGCTTCAGAGTAAAAGCAAATCTTCTATTTGAAGAGGACAACAAATAAAAGTGAAAATATTCAGAAATTTATTTTGATAAGTGTATTTGTAAACGACTTTAGCCACATAAAACCAGCAAGTCGCTCTCTTAAAGCGAAAACAGTCCATACAGGAACCGCTCTATAGTTAGGTGCAGTGAGTAGTATCTGCCTTTCCTTTCGTAATTCAATGTGTGATCGCTCCATAAACCCACCTATGTCCCCGTTTCAATTCAATGTTCAATCCAATGACAAAAAAATCGAATCAAAATTTAACCTAAATTTTTTACTTTTCGCGTTATTAAATGATATAAGCGTTTTAACATAATATTTTGAGGAAAATATAGAAATATTTGATAAGAATAATAGTCCATGAAAAAAAAAAATATATATGACCGTTGGGTGAATGAAACAAAACTTGTAATCAGAAATTTTTAAAAAGATTTCTCGTTTACCTCATTCGAGAGAACGCTCAAGCGTAACAATTTTTTCGAGAAACAAAATCTACTTTTAAACACCGACCGTCGCCTACGACCATACCACGTTGAATACACCCGATCTCGTCTGATCTCGGAAGTTAAGCAACGTCGGGCTCGGTTAGTACTTGCATGGGTGACCGGCTGGGAATACCGGGTGTCGTAGGCTTTTCGTTGCTTTTCGTTTTCGCGTTAAAATGCTTCAGAGCAAAAGCAAATCGTGTATTTGGAGAGGACAACAAATAAAAGTGAAAATATCCAGAAATTTAAGTTGATAAGTGTATTTGTAGACGGCATTAGCTACATAAAACCAGCAACTGCGCCCTTGAAGCGAAAACAGTCCATACAAGAACCGTTCTATAGTGAAGTGCAGTAGGTTGTACATGCGGCCACTAATGTACCGCGCCTTGCAGCACGATCCATCAGTGACCCATTCTTAACAAGTCCGTTTGGACGATAGATTTCTGGTTGGGATACTCCTCGGAGAATTTTCCACCACTTCCCTACCTTTTTAGATCGCCTCTTATGCAACGCATGGATCATGGTAGGCAATTCTGAAGTCTGCTACTACAGGGTCTATACACTTATAAAATGTATCAATGCGTGCTTCGTTAGCGCTTTACCATGGTAAATTAGTTCTCTATGGGATGTATTCTGCTCAGAGTGTATTTTATCTTGTAGGATCTTTTGGCATTTGAATGGCCGTCAGACACTGTTTATGGCCTTGCTCAGAGCGCACTTCTATTGAAAATAAAATGAGACTGGCCGCAATGAAATACGTCAATGATTTTTTGTTTATTAACCCACATATGTTCCGTTTATATATCCATATTATACCATATACGTCGATGGTCTTAATAAAACACATCAATATCTGTATATGCTCTACGGTTGAAGGTCAGCAAACGGGAATATTTGACAAGAATTATAAACCATGCACAAATGACCATTAGGAAAATCTAAAAATTCAAATCAAAAATTAAAAAAAATATTTCTCTCGTTTACTTCATTCGAGAGAACGCTCAAGCGTAACAATTTTTTTCGAGAAACAAAATCTACTTTTAAACATCGACCGTTGCCTACGACCATACCACGTTGAATACACCCGATCTCGTCTGATCTCGGAAGTTAAGCAACGTCGGGCTCGGTTAGTACTTGCATGGGTGACCGGGTGTCGTAGGCTTTTGCTTTTTTAGTCCAAATCACTAAAAAATATCTTATTTGTGAAAGAAAACCTATTATAGTTTAAATTTTTTCATTCACTTCTATCCAGCTTAAAAACAGTATAATGAAAACCACTTGAACGATGTCATAATTAACATAACAGAATTTAGTCACAATCGTTCCTCCGAACAAAATTTTTAATCGGTCAACACGATTGGCTACCAATTCGCACCTATTCACTGTGAAGGTTCCACAATGTCACAAACAGTTTTGTACATGAAGCTTTTTTCCAAGAATCTCTAAACTTCAGAATTCCCTGCCGTCTTACTGCTTTCCAGATAGTGTTGATTTACGAGGCTTTAAAACTCGCGTTAATATACATCTATCAGGGATGGGGGTTCCTTAGTTCCTATTCCTGCATTGCATGTAGCTCTTTGCACTTTAGTGGCTTCAGGAGAATATTTCAAGAATGGTTGTTTCCCGTGGCCTTGCTCTGAGTGAATTTCAATGAAAAAATAGAAAAATCTAAAGTTGAATCAAAATGACAGGCTAGTAGGCTAACAGTTTGTTATCGCCTACAGAGTGAATTCTCTTGCATGTAAATAGCGTCGGCTTATTTCATATTTATTTTCAAACTGACGTTTAGCTAAACCGTTAAACCGGGTTCAAGCTTCCCAACTTAATTAAACTTAAGACATGTATCTAGCCTTGCGAGGTTCCAAGTCTCTTGACTTTCCATGTTACTTAACAAAGTCAGGTTTCTTCAGTCGAGCATTTGAAAATTTTCATCCCAATTTTATTTTGTCAAGCATGAGTCACAGATGAGCCGCGTCTACGCTGCGCGATCTATCAATGACAAATGTTTAAAAAATAACGTAGATGTTCGTAGAAAATACCTCCTACTACACAGCAAAATATAAATTTTGTTCACAACACTTCAATCCAGTATGAAAATAACCGATAGTGCACCAAGCTTTGAAAAATGTCCAGTAACGAATAGCGAATGAAAATTGAAAATAGTTCAATCAAAACGAAAAAGGTGAAAACAATGTTCCCAGACCGGGAATCGAACCCGGGCCGCCTGGGTGAAAGCCAGGAATCCTGACCCCTAGACCATCTGGGAGACGAGAGTAGTCAGGCTTTCATTGGTATATATTCGACTGAAATATTCTCTCGTTTCATAGATCTGAATAACATACACGACATCTCAACACTAGATGGCCTCTTGGAGCGATTTTTGTTCCTCGATCAATACACAGACAGACTGCAAAAGCCCGCGCCCTGTGAGTATGAGACTTCCGGTACTAAGTTCATTATTCTGTTTTCTGCGTGAGCACAACAATACCTAAAACAGCGTTTAGTGAGTAATTAGAAAAAATGATCGTGATGGAGTAAAAAAATTTCACGCGATTTGGGCTTCTTTTGCGTTTCCGTGTCACCATCATCGAGCATAGCACATTAAAAAATAGTATTAGCGGGGGGGGGGGGGGTCGCAATGATGGGTGCCAGACGCCAAAATTTTTTCTTGGAAATGGCGTTTTTTATGTATTGCTATGAAACATACCAAAAATTCCGCCCTATGCGCGAAAAAAATTTTTGAGAATATCCCAAAGCTCGAAAAAACGCATGTTACATAAACGAGAAATGAATGGTAATGATTTATCATGGTAACGTACCCGTTTGAACCCTTTACGATGTTACCCAGCTGCCTGCGTGTCACACTGCAAACTTCAGGTTCAAGGGCCTTGTTTGGTTTGTGTATGCTAACGTTGTTATAGATAGGGGTAAGTGCATAGGTTCAAATATGGCTCGGAGGCCTCGGCTATAAACAACTTTCATTAAATTTAAATCGCGAAAACACATATAATTGGTAATTACTTTACTTTATAAAATGCTTTTGCAACAGCAAATCGTAAATGATGCCCTGATAGAATTGAATTCCTAAATACACACTTTCAAGTTCACACAGACAAACCCATGAGCTGCACAAGGAGATGTGAAACATCAGTGGATGACTATAGATATCGGCCAAAATCGATCGCATTTTGTCGTTGGGAATGAAATTCCCGTTCAACTTGCAAGTTTGTGTTCTTATGAACTATTGATTCGAATAATTTCTGCTTCGGTTCGATTCTAATCACCTCATCGAATTAAATTGGCCAAACCTAGCGACATCACACAGAGGGGACAAACTTTGTGACCAGAAAATTGAAAAATCTAAATAAACATGAAAAAACAAGCTCGTACAAGTGTGAACCACTGACAAATTACGTCTCGGCCGGGTAGCTGGAACATAAAACAAATACACAAAAATCCGTGTCCACTGTTGTTGGGTATAAGCCACCCCTAACCCCCCCCCCCCCCCCCCCCCCTCCCTCTGGTAGGTTCACGAACAGGTTATAGCAAATAATTCGAAGACTTAAAAAAAAATACCCAAAACAATCTTATTTTGTCAAGCTTGAGCCACAGATGGACCGCGCTTCAGAAGCGCGATCCATCAGTGATTCATGCTTGGCTAAATAAATTTTCTCTCAAGGTACTAACAAAACATTGTTAAAGTCACTCGACCTCAAGGTCTTGGTTGCGCCACTGAGCAGGCCAACCAGATGTTGAGTTTCAGAGCAGTTAATGGCCCAACTTTACTGAAAGAAAATGAAATATGCAAGTACGTGACCCTCAAGACGAACTGAAAACACATTCACAAACCGACTTAATAAACGGGGCGGGGCATTCACGGCTCATGCCTGGGGAACTATTTGTGCAAAGTCCTTTTGATATGGACATTGCATCACCTCCTCCCGCGCGTAAGTTTCAGCCAATCACATCCAGACACACCCTGGTTGTCTAAACAAAGTTCGCATTTCCTTATTCTGAGATGTCATCATAATCGACATATTTCACAACGGTTGAACACCAATTTTGAGTTCATGGGGACAAATAGGGTATAGGAAGTGATGAATGGATTTGATAATGCCCAGGGCACCCTGTAAGCGGAGAATATCCCAAACCGAACCGAACTGCATAGTACAGTGCAGTGAGTGGTATCTGCCCTGGGCAATGGTAAACCACTTATCAAATTTTTGTTTCCTGTTTGTCGCCTCTTATGACACGCAAGAAAAAAGTTGGAGAAATTCTAAACCCCGTATCTGCAAAGCACAAAGTGTGAACAAAACTACTGCAAATTAAAATATATTTCCTGCGTCGGCAACGGAATGTGGACACTCTCGTGTGACGGATGTGGGCTGACTTGGTTAGCAGAAATAATAGGCGAAATATTTTCTCTTCGCATACTTTATCATCAGATGACATGATAACCGACATATTTTATAAGAGTCAAAGGTCAATTTTGTAACTATCTTATATTTGGAACACAGGTGAAGCCTTTTGCGGTCGCTGGAAACATACGAGGGTGTCAGATATTAAGATCGCACTACACGTTTGGATAGTTTGCGTTTTTTCTTAGTTTGTTTTGTTTTACCCCTGTGTTTTACGCTAGCGCAATGCTCTGTATGCATTTCCTTTCGTTTTCCAATGAAACAGAACGGTTTGCTATGAAAGCTAACGCTGAGTGCTTGTTTCCTTTTTGCGTTTATGCATTGTACGCGTGTGAGCACGATTAAGGCAAAACAATGCAGGGGTGTATTGTCGTTTTTATTTTATTTCCCGAAACGTAACGCAGCGCATCGGTAAGACAATTCCGCGTGTATTGTGGCCTTAAGCCTTCCTTGTAAATTCACGGACAGGCCGAATAATTTAAGAGCCCAAGCAAGCATCAGTGGCTCATGCTTCACGAAATTAATATTTCCGATAGGGCAGTTAAGTGATTCTGGGAGATGTGTGCCCCGAAGGCGCGACAAATTTTTTTCTCGCCGTTTACTTTATCATCAGATGTCCTATTAACCGCCATATTTCATAACAGTCTAAGGTCAATTTTGTAACTGTCTTGTATGTGGAACATAGGTGAACAGCACCATCCCTTTATGGGCGTTGAAAAAATGCGAGCGTAGGGACCAAAGCCAGAAGAGTAGAGTTTAAAAATTTGTACCTCATTTTCTTTCTTTTTCCAACTATCAACCCCTTATGACGTTTAAAATTGATGCAATTTTGAATGATGCAAGCTCAATACGAAGACAAATATTTGCTTTTTGATCATGTAGAAATGGTAGAACGATCTTGAATGATATCGGTCCTGGGCGATAGTAAAACCGTCTAGCACTTACATTCTTTTCTTCTAGTCGTATCTTGCGACACGCAAGGACAATTCTGAAGCATTCATCTACAGGTCCAGGCCCAGGCAGTATAGCTGTTTGAATCCTTTTTGAGGAAAGCCAGAAGCAGAGCTTAAAGGAAACCAACTAATGACCACTTGATAGCAGAAAGCTACTGAAGGATGTGGCACCAGCAACAGCACTCTACTACTATTGTTCGTCTATAAGTGGCCGCTGGTGCTTGTTCAGAGGGGTTCGCTCAAATGAGTGGCTAAAAAATTGTTCTCGTAATGTTCATCATTTTGCTGTAAAACCATCTATTGCATTGTTTTCTTTTTTCGCCCCCTTGCGACTCTCAGGAAACGACGATTCTGAGGTCGGTAACCACAGAGCACATTTAGAAAGAAAACCACTCAAATCGCCAATTGGAAATCGCGAAATGTCCATATATGTCAATTTTTTTTTATTGAAATTCAAGGCGAGCAAGGCAATTCACTCTAAGCAAGTGAAGCGCGATGGCCTGGTGGTTAAACATGTAGGCATCGCAGGTTTAAGATCTCGGGTTCGAGCGACGGCGAGTCCGGCTTCCTTATCCATGCCCACCACTCAACCCAGGTTGTAATAACTTGGGTAGACTAAGCCGAACATTGTAACCCTGTCCGTCTATGGGTGGCCGCTGTTACAGGGCCTTGGACAGGGTGATCCACTCTAAGAAATGGATATAAAAAAGCAGGGCCGGAAGCAGAGCCTAACAGGAACCAACTAGCCGCCACTCCAGAGTAAAGAGTTACTAAAAGATGTAGTACCAGCAACTGCACTCAGAACGGAAAACAATTCAAACAGAACTGAATCGCCATGGCAAAGTACAGTGCACTTTACCAAGACGGTTCAGTTTCATTTGGGTTGTTTTCAGTTTAGAGTGCAGTTGCTGGTACTACATCTTTTAGTAGCTCTTTGCTATTAAATGGCGGCTAGTTGGTTCCTGTTAGGCTCTGCTTCAGAGGTTGGGAAAGTTCAATTCATCTTACGTGAGCGCTTGCTCAGAGTGAACTTCAATAAAAAAAAAGCCAACTTCAATACGACAAATATATCATGCGTGACCTACCAAAGGTATCCATGCGTGTAAAACCGTAGTTCCCAAATATGGAATCGGAAAAAAAGAAAACTTGAAACTTGATCGAACGAGGACGCCTGGGGTTACATCAGCTCGTACGATAACCCGGGTTACTGTAGGGCACGCCTCGTGGGGTTAAACTACGATAAGTCAAACGGGGGTGTTTTCAAACAGAGATTTAAGTTTTTTAAGCATGAGCCACTGATGGTCCGCGTCTCAAAGGTGTGATCCATCAGTGACCCATGCTTAACAAAATATTCATACTTGTGAGCTGAAATACGGGAAACAGTGATACTGGGACAATTCTGGGGAAACTAACCCGATTGGGAAATGCTAGTTCTAATCATTTTGTCATCTTCCAGGACACAAAAGAAATTGCCCAAAATTTTATTGGGAATATGGGAATCCTGCTTTATTTCACAGAATTCGTTCCTGTGGCCGGTTCACGATGGATTCGAATAACTTATGCTTCGAATCAACGTATCGAATCGCTCAATCCTAATGCGGCTCATCTCTGTTTAACGCCCAACATAAATATTGTCTCGACTTTGCCAGCAAATACAGGAAAAGTTTCATCCAGTATCGATGTCTAACTCCTTTCAACACTAACATCCATGTAAAAAATTTTGCAAGGGGATCTTTTCCTTGTCGTGTGGACGGTTAGCTCAGTCGGTTAAGGAGTTGGAAACACGTTCCGAGCTGCGCAGCACTGAGGTCGTGAGTTCGAACCCATTGGGGATGATTATATGCGAGAGGATTGCTGGGGGTCACCGTTGGTAACTAGTGGTTACGGCTTCCTCCGCCAACCATGTCCATGCACAGGAAAAATCTGTGAACGGTTACGCGAAAAACTCATACCTGACTTAGAACAGGTGTCTACACGAGAGGTCGTGGTTAGCCGTATGATTGGGCCGTATTATCAGCTTTCCTTTCCCCCAGGATAAAAGTTAAATCTTATCCTAAGTATGCGCTACTGATGGATCGTGCCTCCGTGGTGCGGTCCATCTGTGGCGCATGCTTAACGAAAGAAAAGATCAGACAGAGCTGCTCTCGAGCGCAATTTTAACACAACCCGAACACACATGATATTCATAATGTAAACACACTCGGATTAGTTTATTAGCAAAAGGAAAGCTACTATATATGTACATGGATCACCAAAATCATTCTGTAATAATTAAAAATATTAATTGACAGAATCAATTGAATAAGATGGACAATGCAGATTAACAAAAATACGAATCAAATTCGAGCAAGAGGGGAGGATTTATTCTCCAACATGAACTTCAACACGCAAGATGCTTTACCAGATTCCGATTCCATTGATCCTGGTATGCTACTGAGTTTTCGAAAACTGAAAATCCTCTCTCATTGACGCGATCCATCAGTGACACATACTTAATAAAAGATATTGTTTGGGAGAAATGCAAACAATTATGTAATGTGTTATGGCGTCGTCTGTCACGAGCTTTCAATTATATATTGTTCTCACTTTCGGCAAAAATCGCGTTTCCAAACTGTAAATTTATACGCAATAAAAATGGTAGCTTTTGGTAATTTGCCTGTTGCGCCCACTATGAGTCATAATTTGATCATAAATATAATCAATCAATAAACATCATCACAATCAATATAGCATATATAAGAAACTACCAAATCTACAAAAAAGAAGCTACATAATCCGTACGTAACACTAATATTACATTTTTCAAATAAATTCAAACTAAGCAAGGTTGAGACCTGCACCCGAAGGGAACTTAATCCAGCCCCCAGAGTAGGTACCTCTGGTCTATCGTATATAAGGCAGGGCTGGGCAATTTGATTCGGATCGAAACGAAGAACACATTATTCGAATCAATCGCGAATCGTTCATAGGAATGAAAACTTGTCGAATCAATTGATATTTCCATTTCTGTGAAAAAATGAAATCGATTTTGGTCAAAATCGATTGTATTTTGTCGTCAAAATATGAAAATTATTGCTTTTAGACATGGAGTGTGAATTGAAAATATACTATAAACTATATTGATTTCCACGGTTGAGATAAGTTGTTATACTAAAAATGGGATATTTGTTATTCACAAGGAATTAGGGATTCGATCCGATTCGAAAAAAAATATTCGAATCCCTCAGGAAAATACGTTCATGTGTATGTTCCTATAAAACATAACATAAGTCTCCCCGGAAATTAAAAATTTTTTTGAAAAAAAGGATTCCAGGGCCTAAAATAAGCGTATTATTTGATTTTTTAAGATTACCAACGTTTTAAACATCTAATACGCCAGTGGTTCTATGTATTGTAGGAATTACATTAGAAAATGTTAAGAACCCGGACTAAGTACTCGTTCAAATCATCAAGCGGCACTAAATATCCATTTTGCAAACGCCTGTGTCTCATTGCTCTAACGGATGCGATAACGGTTTTTGTGTCATTGATGAGTCTTTCTTTGAAATTTAACCTTGGCGATATTTGTTGTAGATTCCTAAGCAACGGAATATAACGATCCTGCTTAGCACGTAAAGTATGCAGCAACCGTTTTTCAATTGCTAAGCAAGGTATCCAATAGGGATCGTGGTCGAGAACTGCGTGCACTGTACCAGTTGATGCGTGTGTTACAGTGCCGCCACAAGGAATAAGAGGCCATTTACAGTTACAAATTCCGGGTGCGAGATTACTTTGATACTGCTGTCTGTAAAGCACTATATTTAATTCGCCCGAACAGATTTTTTCTCTCAACCAACGCATGAGCCATATATCCGCTGAGGTGTTCATTTCGCTGTATCTTCTGCCACGGACCTTTTCTCCACATAAATCTATTTTTATTATTTAAAATAAATGCTATAAATATTTAATAAAATAGTTGAAATTTAAAATTTTAGTTCATTAGCGAGTTTTGTTCGTACAAGCGATTCTCAATTGATTCGGATAAATTGTGCTTCGAATCACTGCTTTATTGTACACAAGGCAGGGCTGGGCAATTTGATCCGGATCGATTCGAGGAACACATTATTCAAATCAATCGCGAATCATTCATAGGAATGAAAACTTGCCGAATATATTGATATTTCCATTTCTAGTGATAAAATGAAATCGATTTTGGTCAAAATCGATTGTATTTTGTCGTCAAAATATGAAAATTATTGCTTTTAGACATGGAGTGTGAATTGAAAATATACAATAAACTATATTGATTTCTACGGTTGAGATGAGTTGTTATACTAAAAATGGGATATTTGTTATTCACAAGGATTTAGGGATTTGATCCGATTCGAAAAAAAATTATCCGAATCAGATTCGAATTCCTTAGAAAAATACGTTCTTGCGTATGTCCCTATAAAACATAACATAAGTCTCCCCGGAGATTAGAATTTTTGTAAAAAAAGAACTCAAGAGACTTAAATGAGAATATTATTTGATTTTTTAAGATTACCAACGTTTTAGACACGCCAGTGGTTCTATCTATTGTAGGAATTACATTCTATAATGACGGTTGGGCCGCAATAACATTAATGAAGCAAGAATTTGTGCACACATGCTTTGTCGCGCGTGAGTCACTGATAGATCACTATATTGAAATGAGAAGCACGAGAACGCGTGTGATGTTCACTACATATTCTCGGCTTTCCTCTCCCACATAATAAAAATAATATACGGTACTTTCTATTCTATTCTAAAGTAATTCTTGAAATCATGCGCTCAATGCCACGTTCACGTGAAAAATCCCGCTGAATAATTTTGCCCGAAGGCTCAGCCTCATTTTATACTCTTGGTAGGGTTACTACAGATTATATCGCGCGATTCCAATTCCTAAAAACCAGTCATGCAAGATTTGGGTTCTATGGTAAACTGGTGTCGGTAACAAAAAAAATAACAATATACACAGTTGAAGATAATATTGAAAGATAGTGAGAAGCTTATTTAAAAATTATATAAGTGAATCGTTACAATTTCTATATTTTTTGTTCCAAATAGTAAGATTTCGCAACAAAATGGGCCAAAAATTTTCGCGCACCTGCTTCGCGCATATTTTTAGTGTATAATTCCAATACATTTCACATAATCTTTTAAATCGCTCTACCAAAATGTGAACTCTCTTCCCCAAGGAGAAATCTTATTTTATCAAGAATAAGTCGAAGATGGACCGCGCCCCGGTAGCGTGATGCATCAGTGACCCATACCTGAAAGAAACCTGTTGGGTTAAAAATTCCTGATCTCGCGACTAGGGCTGGGCAATTCGATTCGATGATTCGAATCATAATTTATTCGAATCTATGGTGAATCGTTCATAGGAACAAAAACTTGCTCAGTGAACTACAATTTTTATTTTTAACGAGAAAATGCAATCGAGTTCAGTCAAATTTGAGCAAAATCGATTATATTTTGTCGTTAAAATAGGAAAATTGTTGCCTTTGGACGCTGCGTATGAATTTAAAATGTACGATGAACTATGATTTTTTTGATTCTCACAATGGGGATAATTTGTAATACTAAAAGATGGGATATTTGTTATTTACATGAAATTCGATCCGATTCGAAAAAATTATTCGAATTCCAAATGATTCGGTTTTGCCACGCGACGTTACTGCAACACCAAAAAGCGGATTATCGTAAATTCCGTAAGTTGGACAATGTTTAACAACCACTGATTTATTATCTGGTGTTGACTGATTCAGCATATTTCATTGAAACATATTGTGTTGGCTATGGGTGGGAGGGGGTACTTCCCAGCAAAAAGGCAGTTATGGCAAAAAATTGAGGTCACAAATTGAAAAAAACGAATGGCAGAAGAACGAAGCAATTTTTCAGTATTTCAGAAAGATGTTGAATGAGGGTGAGAAGTGTGAATCTACCCCGAATCAGTAAAAAAAGAGATGCAACGGTAAAATTGTGAAAAGAATCGATATTTTTGCGCACATTCGACGCAGTCCTTCCTTTCAGGCAGAGTGCAAGAAATTGCTAGAAAATATAAATTGCAATTTCGGTAGCTATTATGAGGTCATACGCGTATGCTAAATGTAAATTTTACTCAATTCGGAAATTTTTTCATTATTTGGGAAGTACCCCTCCCCATCTATATTCTAATACACCGCACTCCCCACCCGCCACCAAAATTGTATTTCAACGTCCACCATGTCTGTGTCGGTTAAACCCGATCGCATTGACATGAACGTCGATGGTTTGATACTCGGTCGTTTCACAACCGAGCGTTATTTCAAGAAAAATCGAATGTGAATTTCTGTCGTTTCCGTACCTTGGAAGAAAACATTTCAACTTATTTCGATATTTGGTGATTTTTTGATGAAAGTTTTTGCTAATTTTATTGTGCCCAACTGGTCGTGAAATCCATACGTACCCTGTAACGAAAAACGCAGCAAAATCACTGGTCTTTGACAGTAATTTTACTTGGAGGTATTGAAAAAATTTGACTTTTGACTTGACTCGAATTGACTTTTATGGTAAAATATGGGGTGTCGATGGAAGGTACTGCGAAGGTACGGAAGGAAAAGGAAGAATTAACTTTTCCATTTTGACAATCCAGAAGTTCATAGCTACGAATTACTAATAGTAACATATGTAAAGATACGCATTCAATTCACTCTCAATTTCTAAGAGCAGAAATTTCCATATTTTAACGGTCAAATGAAATCGATTTTGGTCAGATTTGACCGAACTCGATCGCGTTTTGTCGCTGGGAATGAAATTACCGTTTAACTTGCGAGTTTGTGTTCTTATAAACTATTGATTTGAATAATTTCTGCTTCGGTTCGATTTTAATCACCTCATGGAATTAAATTGGCCAAACCTAGCGACATCACACAGAGGGGACAAACTTCTGTGACCAGAGAATTGCAAAATCCAAATAAACATGAAAAACAAGCTTGTACAAGTGTGAACCACTGACAAATTGCGTCGCGACCGGGTAGCTGTGACATAAAACAAAGACGCGGGCACTACAAAGATCCGTGTCCCGCTGTTGTTGGGTATAAGCCACCCCTGCCCCCCTCCCCTCTGGTAGGTTCACGAACAGGTTATAGCAAATAATTCGAAGACTTAAAAAAAAATACCCAAAACAATCTTATTTTGTCAAGCTTGAGCCACAGATGGACCGCGCTTGAGGGACGCGATCCATCAGTGACTCATGCTTGGCTAAACATATTTGGCCAACCAGATGTTGAGTTTCAGAGCAGTTAATGGCCCAACACCACTGAAATAAATGCAGAAATGCAAGTACGTGACCCTCAAGACCAACTAAAACACATTCACAAACCGACTTAATAAACGGGGCGGTTGCATCCACGGCTCATGCCTGGGGGACTATTTGTGCAAAGTCCTTTTGATATGGACATTGCATCACCTCCTCCCGCGCGTACGTTCCAGCCAATCACATCCAGACACACCCTGGTTGTCTAAACAAAGTTCGCATTTCCTTATTCTGAGATGTCATCATAATCGACATATTTCACAACGGTTGAACACCAATTTTGAGTTCATGGGGACAAATAGGGTATAAGAAGTGATGAATGGATTTGATAATGCCCAGGGCAGATACCCCTCTAATATAACTGTTCAGTTATATATGTTTTAGTACCAAATGCACCCTGTAAGCGGAGAATATCCCAAACCGAACTGCTATAGGGCAAACCACTTATCAAATTTTTGTTTCCTGTTTGTCGCCTCTTATGACAAGCAGGAAAAAAGTTGGAGAAATTCTAAACCCCGTATCTGCGGAGCACAAAGTGTAAACAAAACTATTGCAAATTAAAATATATTTCCTGCGTCGGCAACGGAATTTGAACGCTCTCGTGTAAAGGAAGTGGGCTGACTTGATTAGTTAAAGTGTCTACATTGTTACGTGCCTTGTCTCACTTATCAGAAACGTTATTATGACATGTAATCTTAACCGACAAAGTCCATGAGAGTCAAAGGTCAATTTTTTAACTAGCTTATATGTGGTACATGGGCGGATACTATCATGGGCGAATACTGAAAACATGCAGGGGTGTTTAATATGACCCCCCGACTTTTATATCTTTATTTTCACAATGAGGAGAAGTTATAAAGGTAAAAATAGGATATTTGTTATTCACAAAGAATTAGTGATTCGATTCGAAAAATATATTCGAATCAGATTCGAATTCAAAATTATTCGGTTTTGCCCAGCCCTGGTGTCAAGCCTTTTGCCTGCGCTGCAAACATAATATAAGCCCTCCCTGTATGTTCACGGACAGGTCATAATTTAAATACCCAACCAATCACAATTTTTCTCAGCGGAACAAGTTTTATCCATCAATACCGCTGATGGATCGCGCCGCTCAGGTGCTGTCCATCAGTGGCTTATTCTTGAGAAAATCAATGTTTCCGATAGAGCGGTGGAGTAATTTTGAGAGATGTGCGCTTCAAAAGCGCGCCGAACTATCAGCGTACTTTGCCCACGAGATGTCATAATAACCGCCATATTTCATAAGAGTCAAAGGTCAATTTGTAACTGTCTTACATGTGGAACATGGGCGGATACTATCAGCTCTTTGCGGGCGCTGGAAACATGCGGGGGTGTTAAGTACGAGCCCCCCCCCCCCGCCGTTGAGTTCACGGACAAGTCATAACAAAGAATAAAAATAAATAAAAAATGGAACTCCCAACCATATTTTTTCAGCGGAGCAAGCATCAGTGGCTCATGCTTGACGAAATCAATATTTCCGATGGGAGATGTGTGCCCCGAAGGCGCGACAAATTTTTTTCTCGCCGTTTACTTTATCATCAGATGTCATAATGACCGCCATATTTCATAAGAGTCAAAGGTCAATTTGTAACTATCTCATATGTGGAAACATAGATGAATGGTACCAGCCCCTTATGGGCGTTAAAAAATGCGAGTCTTGGACTCAAAGCCAGTAGGGTGAAGTTCAAAAATTTGCATCTTATTTTCTTTCTTTTCCTCAACTATGAATCACTTATGAAGTTTAAAATTGATGCAACTTTGAATGACCAGGTTTAATTCGAGGACAAACAATTACTGTTGACCATGTGGGAACGGTAGAACGATGGTTAGGTTTTTAATTCAGCAGGGCCCAGAAGGAACCGACGTTGCGCCTTGCGGGAAATACGACTGAGGCCCGTAACCACAGTGTACATTTAGAAGGAAAACCACTCAAATCGCCAATTGAAAATCGCAACACACCCATATATTTCATTTTTTTCTTGAAAAACACTCTGACCAAGGCCGACAGCTGTGCCTAAATCGAACCAATTGCCATTAAATGGCGGCTAGTTGGTTCCTGTTAGGCTCTGCTTCAGAGGTTGGGAAAGTTCAATTCATCTTATGTGAGCGCTTGCTCAGAGTGAACTTCAATAGAAAAAAAGCTGACTTCAATACGACAAATATATCATGCGTGACCTACCAAAGGTATCCATGCGTGTAAAACCGTAGTTCCCAAATTTAGAATCGGAAAAAAAGAAAACACTTGGGATCGAACGAGGACGTCGACCTGGGGTTAAATCAGTTCGTACGATAACCGGGGTTACTGTCGGGCACGCCTCGTGGGGTTAAAGTACGCTAAGTCAAACGGGGGTGTTTTTCAACAGAAATTTCAATTTGTTAAACAAGGCCGATCTATCAGTAACCCATGCTTAACAAAACATGCCTCAATCAAAATGTTCATGTTTGTGAGCGGAAGTACGGGGAACAGCGATACTGGGACAATTCTGGGAAAACTAACCCGACTGGGAAATGCTAGTTACAATAATTTTGTCATTGCGTCACCGTTTTGTATTAATATAACCGCACATTGGCGGATCAATAAAACATTTGGGAGGTGTTATCATATTTTTCGTCTAAACTGGCTGAGAGACAAAATCACATGATGTCACAAAGTACCCCGTACCAACGTCAATCATTGTTGGACTAAAGCCCTAAAATTCTGTATAAAAGATAATAAGTGATGGCGAGTCCGGCGAGTCAATCTATGCCCACCACTCGGCCCTGGGTGTAATAACTTGGGTAGGCTAAGCCGAACAGTAAAAGATCATATCTTTCCAGCAATCCCAACCCTGTCCGTCTATAGGTGGCTACTGGTACAGGGCCTTGGTCAGGGTGATCCACTCCAAAAATTGGCTATAAAAAAATAAATAAAAAAAAGCTTTTAGGTAAGGCGGTAATTACAATTGAAAGAATCACCATCCAGGTGCGGTCTATCCGTGTCGAATGCAAAATTAAATTATTTAGGCCCCGTACGTTCGGATTTTTGTGTGTCTCAAGGGGCGCATGAAGGAACCAAACATGTATATGGCCCACCTCAGTGGACCGGAAGGTCGATAGATGCTTGACTGTTTCACCACCGAGCGTGCCCTTCAGCAAGGCACTTTGGCGGCTGTAACATAGAACAGATCGGGTTGTTGGTTATAGATAAGCCCCCCGTTAGGTTTGCGGACAGGTCATATAGCACATAATTCGTGAAAAAGTAGCTTCTTGGCCACATTCGCACATGTTTTAGGGTTCAAGTTCTGTGTCGTTGAAGAGGTCGACAGTTGGCTCTTTTTATGCGATTTTTCCGGCCTCGCTAAGAAGGAGTTCCAACAAATATAAAATAGATTGAGTGATTGCCACCAGGGAAATTCATAGTGAATCTAATTGCTCAACCGGTGATGTGCAAACGATATTTTATATTTTGCCAACGTTTCGAATGTCTATACAGACGTCCTTCATCAAGCCCTGATGAAGAACGTCTGTATACACATCACCGGTTGAGCAATTAGATTCGCTATAAATATAAAATTGGTTATTGAGCTGTCGGTACTCACTTCTGAACAATTTACCTTCGAACCGTTGCCGAAATCGTCAGAGCTGAGTCAACACTATCAAGGCGCGTTTATGACTCCCTAAGTCGGAAATGAGTCCCATAAACTTCTCGCAAAGTCTATTTGTACTTGGATATTTATATGAAGTCGTTTCCTAAGGAATGAATCAGTCTGACATTTTTATTTCTTCGTCAAGCACGAGACGGCGCGATCCATCAATGGCTCACACTTGACAAAGCAAGCTTAGGCAAATTTTTTTTTCCGATTGGGAACGGGCCATGATTATAGAGATGTAAGTCTTAAAATTTCGAACCGAATCATTTCGAATCAAAGCATTTCTGAAAATTCGTTGTGATTCTAGTAGATTCCTGTTGCGTCGCGTATGTCCATGTCGTAACTTGAAAGCAGGGCTGGACAAAACCGAATCATTTAGAATTCGAATCAGATTCGAATAATTTTTCGAATCGGATCGAATCACTAATTCCTTGTAAATACCAAATATCCTATTTCTATTATTACAACTTGTCTCAATCATGGTTATCTGGAAATTGATAGTTTATAGTGTTTTCTCAATTCACACTACATTGTCTAAGAGCGACAATTTTCATATTTTAACGGCAGAATGCAATCAATTTTGGTCAAATTTGAAATTGAAAATCCTAGTTTATTTAGCAAGTTTTGTTCCTATGAACGATCCATGATTGATCCGAATAAATTGTGCTTCGAATCGATTGGAATCATCAAATCGAATTGCCTAGCCCTACTTGAAAGCAAGCATTTTTAAAATTATTGGCTATTTGGTGACTTTTTATGATAAATTTTTGCCAATTTTATTGTGCCCGGTTGTCAAATCAATTTTTTAGAGATTCGATTCGAAAAATATTCGACTTGCAGCCCTAGCCATGAAACTGAATGACATTTTTTTTATTGAAATTCACTCTGAGCAAGGCTGGAAGAAGTGCCTAAAAGGAACCGACTAACGGCTTGACTTCATAGCACCTAATAGCAAAGAGCTACTAAAAGATGTAGTACCAGCAACTGCACTCCAAGCGGAAAACATTCCTAACGGAACTGAACCGCCGTGGTGAAGTGCAATGAGGGATATCTGCCCTGGACGAAGGTAGAACCATCTACCACTTCATTGCTTCCTTTTAGTCGCCTCTTACGACACGCAAGAAATACGTTAGGACTATTCTAGCCCGTGCTTACAAGGGTAGGAAACGTATTAGTGACCGTTCAATAAAATAATGCGTACACAGGTTTTGTTAAGTATCAGTTCATCAGTCTAGAGCCATGTATGGCCCATGCTTAGCAAATATAATTTCTGATCGGGATAATCGTAAAATGTTTGACCAAACATCTTTTGCTAGTCACCGATGGACAATGATTTGAAAACCGAAGAACATTTTTCTTCGCCACCCTTAAAAATTCTGTTCAGCAGCTCTCAGACTTTTTGGTGCCGCGCCCCTTTGACGTCACTTGTAAAATTTCGAAATGAAATTCGAATTTGATTCGGATCATTTTTTCGAATCGGATCGAATCGCTGATTCCATGAAAATAACAAATATTTTCTCTTTTATGAAAAATAAGAAGTTCATAGTCACGATTTACAAATATTAGCATAATCAGACTTGAAAGTAATATATTTTAAATGTCGCTTAACGCCCACGAGCAAAAATTTAGAGTTTTAACGGTAAATACAATCGATTTTGGTCAAATTTGACCAAAATCGATTGCATTTTGTCGTTAAAACTGAAAAATTCCTCTTCGTTTAGCAAGTTTTTGTTCCTAGGACAGATCCACGATTGATTCGAATAAATCGTGCTTCGAATCGATTCGAATCACCGAATCGAACTAATTGCCCAGTCCTAATT
Organism: Styela plicata; assembly: GCA_963675895.2. Taxonomy (NCBI): domain Eukaryota; kingdom Metazoa; phylum Chordata; class Ascidiacea; order Stolidobranchia; family Styelidae; genus Styela; species Styela plicata. The sequence continues at coordinate 3,110,312 of OZ023149.1, forward strand.
GCCAGTTGATTGCAGCGAAGGAAATAAAAAAGAGTGTGGATTCTTACTCAGTTTGAACCGGCCAACTAAGCGATTTAATATAATACCAGAGGACAATGACGCTAATAAAACCCGCCTATAAAATTATGCAATCGCGGCTTTGCTATAAAAAGTTACAATATTAACCCGAGGGTGTGCGACATTAATATCATAAAAATCAAAAAAATGCGAACTTGTGGAGTATCAGCTCGTTCAATGCCCTCAATATGACGTTCAATGTCAATTAAAGGTGACGAAATCACCGTTTTCATTATAATTTTTTTTTATAATGAATAAAGAACGAAAAGCGTGTTGTAAAAAGTTACAAAATAAATTATATTTGACGTGCATTCTCCGGAAATTTATATATTTTCGGTTTTATTGATTTCGAATCGCTGAAAGAATCTAATCTAATAATTTATGAATCAAATCAAATTCCTGATATTGAAATATACTATAAAATCTCCTTTTTCTCTTTGAGTGCAGGTCCTGGTACGATATTTTGTAGTAGCGAGTACGATTACCTTTCTGATCCGATTTACGACAATAATGTCGCTATGCCAGTAGGGTTGGACAATTCGATTCGAATCGATTCGAAGCACAGATCATTCGTCTCAGTTCAAAATCTGCTACTGATGCTTATAAAATAAAAGTGGATAATAGTTCCACGATAAAATTTTTGGGAAATTAATTTTGGCAGGAGAGAGGATGCGGGATATTATGGCATATTGTCTTCTGGTAGTCTGTTTATATATTTACGAATGAATTCTCAGTTACATAGATGTATCAATTCTAATTACGAAAATACATTATAATAGAAAAAGGACGAAAATGTATTTTGGTGAAATTGATGATTCGATCCGATTCGAGTAAAATTCGAATTCCTCAGCCCTACATGCCAGTGACCGTTGGATGGTTATGAGCGACGTAGTGCAGGGTGGATTATAAAAAATAAATAATAATAATAGTTAACAAAAGAGAAATTTACTGCGTTAAACGGCCTACGTCTGTGTCTGGCACTATTTTGTGGCCGTTCTAGTATTTGTTATTTACCTTTTCCCCGAATTAATAAGATCAAAGTGTATTGACAATAGTTCAATTCATTCTATAAAACGGTTTATTTTCCGGTTGCATTTTTATGATGTCACAATATTTAATCTTGGTGGCGCAATTGTAGCGTCATAAATCGAATGAAAATACCAAAGTTTAATAAAGTTCCCATTGTAAATCCCACATATATTCTGTCAAGCATGAGCCATTGATGGATCGCGCCGATAAAGCACGGTTCATCTGTGTTAGTGAGCTTCGTGTACCGGATTGCCGGCGTCAAACCCATCAGAATTCGCTTAATTTCAGTGATTTCCGGTACGGATTGGTTTTCAAAATTCTTGGCCTGGATCGGATACAGTCTCTTTTTTATGCATTTATAAATAAATGGGATCTTTCTGTTCAGGATTCTGTCAGGATTAGGGTCGTAATATTTTCATTCCGATTAAAAGGGAAAAAAGAATGATGTTGTGATTAAAGCAATCTTTGTCACGCCTCTACTTTAAACAAGACAAATAGGCGTACTTAGACTTGAGATCAATGTCGGCGTGATTGCATACCCCTGCGGATATTATGTTGATGAGCGTAGGGGAAAAGTCGGCCGAAAAGTTACTACCGGTGTTGTCGCGAATATTTATACAAAATTTTAGAATTCCTTGACTTCCCTGTTCATCCTAGTTTTTAAAAATCACACCTGTTCCATGTCGCCACCGAAGTAGGCTCTCCATAGAGATCAAGGTCCTCCGGCGATAAGCAAGTGATATCCGCGTTTTTGAAACCTTTGCAAAGCTCTGTCAAGCATATACTTATAACACATATGGGAACGGTTTTAAAATGCTTACCAACTTAAATATGGTCATATAGAGACTGTGGATAAAAGATGTCCACACCCTAGATCCAATCCTGCTCGATGTTCGGAAATAGCTCTTAAGATAACGGTTCATAGTTGAAAATCCTTGCTTAATAAAACACGGCCCTAAACTGCTGATAACTGATATCCAAGATCTGAACTTGGTTTCAACTTGACGGCGCTTGAGATAATATTCAGTAAGTTTTCCTCGAAATTAATTGGTGATAAAGATTTATTGTTTCCAGACGACTTTTCCTCGGGCGTATTTTTTCCCGCGCGACCTTTTTTCCTGGCGACTTATTACCGGGGAACTTTTTCGGACGTCTTTCTTTCTCTACATTCAATAATAAAAAGAGTGTTCAGTTCCACAATGTGGTTGTTCTAAAGATTTTCTCACGGATATGACATTAACACTTGAATACTCATGGGGGTCATGTCACATTTTCGGGGATATAACGTAATTACACTAAACATTTTGTCTAATAATTACCCTTCAGCGCTTAATGTTACATCTCTTGTGCGAAACTTCGCGTGGGTTGTTTCAACATATGTGTAACCAGAGACTTTTCGTGAATATGGCGAAATTATTTCAAAAACTTATTCAGAATTTACCTGACGGGTAAAGTCAGCCCGAAAGCCGCACTACACGTTTGCGTAGGTTGCTTTTTTTCTATATTTGTTTTATATTACCTGCGCAATGTTCTGCATGCATTTACTTACGTTCAATGAAACCGAACGGTTTGTTATGCAAGCTAACGGAGAGGGCCTGTCCGTGGCCCTTCCGGGGGGCGAAATGCCATGCTGAAGGGCACGCGCGGTGATGAAACGGTCAAGCATCGAATCTATCGGGCTTCCGGACAATATGATCGCGCCTAACCAACCGAGCCGGCCTACGTTCGTGCTTTGTACACATGTGAACACGATCAACGCAAAGCAATGCAGGCGTGTATTGCCGTTTTCATTTTGTTACCCGAAACGTAATGCAACGTATCGTGTATTGTGGCCTTAGGAGAGAAGGTTTATTTTATCAAGTATGCGCCGCAGATGGACCGCGTCTTCTCGACGCGATCCATTAGTGACTCAAGCTTGACAAAAGATTATTTGGCAAAAAGTGGGATATTTCTTTTTTCATAGCCAATTCTTAGAGTGGATCACCCTGTCCAAAGCCCTGTACCAGTGGCCACCTATAGACGGACAGGGTTAGAATTGATGGCGAATTATGATTTTTTTCTGTTCGGCTTAGCCTACCCAAGTTATTACACCCTAGGTTGAGTGGTGGGCATGGATAAGCGAGCCGGACTCGCCGGGACTCGAACCCGAGATATTCAACCTGCGATGCCAACATGTTTACCCACTAGTAAGTAAAATAACGGGAATTGCGCCAACAAAAGTGAAAATGTCAGTTCAGGATGGACAACTAACTTTATACAAAGTTCCCCCGAAATTTGCCAAGTTTCAAATTTCAGAATTATTTTCAGTTTTACACGACACGACCAAGAGGAAGCAAAGAAGTGGTTGATGGTTCTACCATCATCCAGGGCAGATACCACCCACTGCACTTTACCGTAGTCGTTCAGTTCTGTTGGGAAAGTTTTCCGTTGAAAGTGCAATTGCTGGTACATCTTTTAGTAGCTCTTTGCTATTAAGTGGCCGTTAGTTGGTTCCTTCTAGGCTCTGCTTCCGGCCTTACTCATAGTGAATTTCAATAAAAAAACATCACAGAACCGTCCAAATATTGTCCGGAATAATACCAATGTCTTGGACTAAATAATAGTTGCAAAACAGGGAACTTGAGATATTCAATCGTATTTGCTGATAACTTCCCCAAAATCGAGATTTTCGTTCGCATTACGTCACCCAAGTCGATGACATGGAACAATGAATCTAGTAAAGAAAATACAACAACATTCAATAATAAAAAGAGTGTTCAGTTCCACAATGTGGTTGTTCTAAAGATTTTCTCACGGATATGACATTAACACTTGAATACTCATGGGGGTCATGTCACATTTTCGGGGATATAACGTAATTACACTAAACATTTTGTCTAATAATTACCCTTCAGCGCTTAATGTTACATCTCTTGTGCGAAACTTCGCGTGGGTTGTTTCAACATATGTGTAACCAGAGACTTTTCGTGAATATAACGAAATTATTTCAAAAACCTATTCAGAATTTACCTGACGGGTAAAGTCAGCCCGAAAGCCGCACTACACGTTTGCGTAGGTTGCTTTTTTTCTATATTTGTTTTATATTACCTGCGCAATGTTCTGCATGCATTTACTTACGTTCAATGAAACCGAACGGTTTGTTATGCAAGCTAACGGAGAGGGCCTGTCCGTGGCCCTTCCGGGGGGCGAAATGCCATGCTGAAGGGCACGCGCGGTGATGAAACGGTCAAGCATCGAACCTATCGGGCTTCCGGACAATATGATCGCGCCTAACCAACCGAGCCGGCCTACGTTCGTGCTTTGTACACATGTGAACACGATCAACGCAAAGCAATGCAGGCGTGTATTGCCGTTTTCATTTTGTTACCCGAAACGTAATGCAACGTATCGTGTATTGTGGTGGTCTTAGGAGAGGTTTATTTTTATCAAGTATGCGCCGCAGATGGACCGCGTCTTCTCGACGCGATCCATTAGTGACTCAAGCTTGACAAAAGATTATTTGGCAAAAAGTGGGGGATATTTTCTTTTTGTCATAGCCAATTCTTAGAGTGGATCACCCTGTCCAAAGCCCTGTACCAGTGGCCACCTATAGACGGACAGGGTTAGAATTGATGGCGAATTATGATTTTTTTCTGTTCGGCTTAGCCTACCCAAGTTATTACACCCTAGGTTGAGTGGTGGGCATGGATAAGCGAGCCGGACTCGCCGGGACTCGAACCCGAGATATTCAACCTGCGATGCCAACATGTTTACCCACTAGTAAGTAAAATAACGGGAATTGCGCCAACAAAAGTGAAAATGTCAGTTCAGGATGGACAACTAACTTTATACAAAGTTCCCCCGAAATTTGCCAAGTTTCAAATTTCAGAATTATTTTCAGTTTTATTGCCCAATGACCTCGTGTTATATACCGTTATATTCCGAAAGGAGAACAATTCTTCTGCTCGAATCCCGTAAAGGATGATGATTATATTCGAGAGGTCTGCTGGACGCCTCGCTGGTGCACGGTGGTTCACGTAAGCGCCGCTTACGGCTTCCTCCACCAACCAGGTCCATTCGCAGGAAAAATGAGAAATACGATAATCAAAAACCTTCACCCCGATTCGGAACTGGTATCTGCATGAGGGTTGCGGTTCGCCATATGGTTGAGCTGTATTCTCGGCTTTCCTCTCACGCAGGATAAAAATGATATCCTATCCTATATAAACGGACGACAATAACTTTTAAACTGCACAACGATAAAAACACTGAATAACAAATGAAAAATCACTAACGGAAATAGATAAGGATGAATGAGGAACGTTTGTGTACTGGTATAAAATAATAATACAAACCTGCGGATAAAGTTGACATCTATTCCATTTTCAGTGATATTACACCATAAGGTATAATAGCTATGCGTATACGATTATGTATAATATATAAAAATTGAAGGGAGTTTTCGATAAGCTCCTGAAGAGAAAACGGAATAGCAGCGCCGAACAGCAAGCCCCATTTTCACTGTGACAAAAACGCAACAAAATCACTGTTTTTTGACAGTAATTTTACTTGGTTGTGTTGAAAAAAAATCAAAATTTAGTTTTTTGGCCAAATATGGGGTGAGCGGAAGGTGCGGTCCATCAACAACCCATAATTGGCATACATATCAGCAACATGGCGTTTTTAATTTTGTAAATATGCAATTACTGCAAATGACCAGTAAATTTACTGTACTTTTGTTACAGTGTAGACTTATAATTTTATGGTCAACCAGTGAAATACAAACGATGTAATTTTCCGACGTAAGTGTGAGTGAGTGCAGGTAGATCGGCGCATGTCATTTGTATATGTTTTTAAACTTTTTTCTAGGTTTTGCCGACTTTTCTGATTTTCCGATCGTTTTTTATGTTCGATGTGTAAATAATTGTTAGTGTTTTTGAGCGTGCAATATCGGCTTTCGGGATAAACTGTACTGCACTGCACGTTTCAAATGTCTATACGGACAAGCTTCAACAGGGCAGTGAATGATGGAATAACATTCTGA
>OZ023149.1:3116520-3171204 GCA_963675895.2 Styela plicata
GCGAGAATTTTTGAATAAATCAAATTCTAGGACTAGTCTGCGTTTTTCTTTGGTCGGAGAAGGAGCCATGGCTTCATGCTTCCCCTCTCAATACGCTAGTGAATGGGCCATACATGAATCGCGCCATAGTGGCTCGATTTAATTGTATCTCGTGACAGGTAGCAATACAAAATTTTCTATATTATATTCTTTACACTGCAACAAAAAGTGCAACAAAATCACTGGTCTTTGACAGTAATTTTACTTGGTGGTATTAAAAAAATTCACATTTGGACTTTTTTGGCCAATTTTTTTTATTGAAATTCACTCTGAACAAGGTCAGAATCAGTGCCAAGGAGCCAACTCAATCCCAAAGAGCTATTAAAAGATGTAGTACCAGCAAATGCACTCTAAGCGGGAAGCATCACCTAAGTGAATCGAACAGCTGTGAGTAGTATCTGCCCTAGATGATGGTTTAGCGGAAAACATCCCAAATGGAACTGAACCGCAATGGTAAAGTGTAGTTAGTGATATCTGCCCTGGGTTCTTGTTCTTCATGTTTACAGGAGCGTTTTTGTTAGGGAGAGTGGGTGGTTGCCTGACCAGATAATTTTATGTTGCTAAGCGCGAGCCATAGATGTGGCGCATGCTTAAGCGCGGCTCATCTGTGGCGCATGCTTGGCAAAATAAAAATCTGATTGGGCAGATACCGCAGAGATTCATACAAATCAAACACGACCAGGAAAGCAGAGAGAAAGCAAGGAGGAATTTCAAAGATTAGCCTGTCTCGGGAAAAAATTCTTTGTGTATAAGATCCATTCGGGGGAGTGACTGTACAAAAGATTGGACACCCTACAATTTATAGATAATAATGCTTGCTAAAATTGAAATAAACTCCATGTTCCAATCTGCCTCATTTTGACATTGGTTTTTAATTTCTCTCGTTTCGGCAGACCGCGAAATCGTTCGTAATAATTAAAAAATTAAAATCGTTTGTTATGTAATAATTAAACTTTATCGAGCATCGCCATTTCTACGCCTTTGGCAATATATGTTTTAATTGTTATCTTGCATCATTTGAAGTATGCAGTTAGCAATGTTTACAATTATATCTGCTTACGAGATCTTGCATCTTGCATCGAGCATCGTCCCAAGGCTATGGTTACAGTGCCTCGTCCAAGGGCACCCCGCTTGTATCGCTCGTTGAAGACTTTTTTTCGTTCATCGGTCTTGACCATACTTCGCCGGAGTTTGAACCCGCGTCATCCATTTAGTATTACGTTCGGTAGATATCGTCGTTTTCCTCACGCCACCGCGGCCCGCACTTGATTAGATTTTTTATGTTGCTGTAAAACAGAAGATTTTTTTGCCTACAGATATTTGAAACCTATGGATCGCGTCTGGAAGGAGCGATAGTAAAGCCATCTACCACATCATTTTTTTCAATCGCCTTTTGCGAAACGCAGGAAATACGTCAGAGCGATTCTAAAGCCCGCATTAATAGAACATAATAATCTAAACGATCATGGTTGGTGATTTCGGAAGGGCGTAAAAAATATGGAAACTCACAACTAAAAGCGCGCCAGATGCGCGCGGTAAATTTGTCTATTCAAATGATATTTTAAGGCAAAAAAAATCCCAATATCTGTGAAATGTTCGCCTATCAGAGTGATATTTTGATGCAAAAAAATCCCAAAATTGGATATATATACACCCGCTCCTCTCGTTCTGTAGCCAGTGTCATCTTTTTTTCACAGCCTTTTCTTAGAGTGGATCACCCTGTCCAATGCCCTGTAACAGCGGCCACTTATAGACGGCATTAAAGTCACTCTATGCCAAGCCAAAAGCAGAGCCCATCAGGAACTAACCAACGGTCTTGGTGGGTATGATCTAGTACAAAATGAAGTACTAATGAACTATTATAATCGAGCGCAGTGAGTTGTATCTGCCCTGGGCGATAGTAAAACCCTCTAACACTTTTTATTTGTTTTAAATTTCTATTTAGATTAGCAACACGGCAAGTGCGTGCGTTTATCGGGAAAATATTTTACGTATTTCTCTCGTTGTTTCAGTGGCTTTTCTAGGTGGAGACAAAGAGTTACAGTCACTATGACTTTCCTGCAAACGAGTTTCCATCGCCCATGTTCACTCCAAAATAACACTAATCTACAAACGCTTCCTACATAGGCCTTTTAAATATTTTTTTTATATATTGGGGTTTTCGAATTATTTGCTACGGCCTGTCTGTGAACCTACTGTGGGGCTTATACCCAACAACAGTTAGGCACGGACGTTTGTAGTGACTGTGTATCTGTTCCATGTTACAGCTACCCTCGAAGTGCCTTGCTGGAGGGCACGCTCGGTGGTGAAACGATCCAGCATCGAACCATCGGCCTTCATGACAATACGGACTGATCACCGACTCGGACCCCATAAGCTTTTTTGATTCCCACTCGCGAGTGAGATGTGATCAGCTTTCAGGACAGCCAGGCGAGTCAGTATGTGGCCAGCTTTCACAGTTATAGGAATCGATCTCTCCGGAGTGACGCAAACAATTCATCACAATTTTTATATATTTTGCAACAACGGGAAAGCCGATGAGGACGATTTAGTCTTTAGTTATCAAATTCACACCCTGTGAGTTCGGGGTTTAGAATTCTCCTAAAGGGAAGCAGAGAAATGATAAATGATCTTACCATCACCCGGGGGATCTACTGGTGATGGTAACCTAGTTATTTCTTAAACAAGGTAAAGTGAAACGAAATTACCACAAAAATAGGTAAAGCATTACTAGGCAACCTAGTTACACTTTTAAAAATAGATAGTAAAAACTACTAGTAAACTAGATAGTAATTCGATTAAAAACCTAGTAGACCAGGTAATTATCGTTTGGCTGCATTTAAGGTATTTTTAATATATTTGAGGTTAAAATCTTCGAATAGTCTAATCTGAGAGCTTATTTTGATGAAATTGAGTTTTAGTTTTTTCAAAGTAGATAAATTAGTAGTAAATTTACCAGGTAAAATATCGTTCAAAAATCGCGGTAAAAGTTAAACGAGGTAAATCAGATATGATTGAAAAGTACTTTTTTTTATAGCCACTTCTTTGAGTGGATCACCCTGTCCAAGGCCCTGTAACAGCGGCCACTTATAGACGGACATGGTTACAATTATTACTGGAAAGATGTGATCTTTTCCTGTTCGGCTTAGCCTACCCAAGTTATTACACCCTGGGTTGAGTGGTTGGGATATGAACTCGGTAAACGAGATACCTTCAACCTAGCATCGCCAACAATAGTATCGACCAGTTCTTTAATTTTCTTTTAGTCGCTTTTGGCGACACGCAGGTAGGGCTGGGCGAAACCGAATCCTATGGACTTCGAATCTGATTCGAATAATTTTTTCGAATCGGATCGAATCACTAATTCTATGTATATAACAAATATCCCATTTTTACTATTATAACTCGTGTCCATCGTGAAAATGAAGAAATTTATAGTTTATAGTGGATTTTCAATTCACACTAAGAGGAACGTTTTCATATTTTAATGACGAAATATAATCGATTTTGGTCATTTGACCAAAATCGATTACATTTCGTCGTTAAAAAATGATTATCAAGGTTTTGCTCCTATGAACGATTCACGATTGATTCGAATAAACCGAGCTTTTAAACTGATCTGAAGTTCGTTCCTACAGGGCTAACGGTGTTTCAAAGGGTCTTTATCGCTTAGTACACTCATTAATCATTTTTATTGTCGGATATTGTCTCATATGATAATATTTTTTGTAACAGCGTTATTTAGTTCAAAGTAGGAGAACTTTTGTTGATTATGAGCTAATATTGATATTTGCGTACATATATTATGACGCCACAACACCACACCTCGGACCACTATGATCAAAGTCCGCCTTGTGTTATTCCACGTGATCATCCTTGGAGTTAATCTGGGTCACTTCTCTTTTATTTAAAAAAAATTCACCGCAAATCAAGAGGTTCGAACTAGTGATGGTGATTTTGGGTCAAAATACCCAGTTGTATACTATCCGAGTTCATTTTCACAAATATATGACTTACATCTGGTTCGACACGAAAGGGGTGTTTTTTGGGTTGGAGTTGTGCCCCTCATGGCTCCCCCTTTGGTCACGAACATTCCTATTTCGTATCCCAAAACAATGAAGTGGGCTGATATGTATCGTTACCAGAAATCTGAAATGATTTCGCCGAAAGCAAGCAAATGTCTCAACTTGATATTTACTCCCGAATGCGCGCTATCCTGACCAAAGGGCAACCGCTACTACTCTCACGTGGCGATAACGTGGTATTAATTTGATAAATATTAGGCGCCAAAAAGTTTTTAAAGTAAATATGCCACACCGCGTTTATGTAACTCTTCTGACATTTCAAGTCGGCGACGTAACCATTTATTGCCCTTCAGACTAATGATGGTAATTTCAGATAAAAGTTCCGAGTTCATTTTCAAAGTACTTTTACCAAGTTTCACGGATATCTGAGTTTTCCGAGTTTTCCATTTGAATTTTTACCTGGTTAATTTACTGGGTAAAATAGGTAAGTTTACCTTATTTTTAACTAGGTACTCAAAAGACTAACTAGGTTACCTGGCCATACTTCACCCATTTTTTTGTTACATTTGTTTAACTTCACCTAGTTCAAGGGAAAACCAGGTTGCCATCACTACTCCAGACCCAATCGGGTATATTTTGTGAAAAGGTTTTGTTAAGTATGAGTCACTGATGGATCGCGTCGATGAGACGCGGTCCATCTGTGGCACATGCTTGACAAAAGAAAATTCCTGATTGGGGAGGTCCCGCTTTACCTCGTCATATTTTGCGCTGTAGGTGCGGGGTTCAAAATCGCCCAAACTTATTTCCTGTGCGACCAGAAGCAATATACAGCTAAACCGTCGCCCAGGACAAATATCTATCGCTACATTCTATATTGTCGATTTAGCCACTCAACAGCAAAGAGCTACTAAAAGATGTAGTACCAGCAACTACACTGTAAACGGAAAAGATCCCAAACGGAACTGAACCGTCATGGTAAAGTGCAGTGAGTGGTATCTGCCCTGGGCAATGGTAAAACAATCTACCACTTCTTCGCTTCCTTTTAGTCGCCTCTTACGACACGCAGGAAATACGTTATGACTATTCTAAAGCCCGTACCTACAGGGCATTATATATGACTGGGCGAAACCGAATCACTTAGAGTTCGAATCTGATTCGAACAATTTTTTTCGAATCGGATCGAATCATACATTCCAGCATATACATAACCCATTTTCAATATTACAACTTGTCTCAATTGTGAAAATTTATAGTGTGTTTTCAATTCACACTCCATGTCTAAGAGTAACAAGTTTCATATTTTCGCGAGTACAAAAGTGTCGGTACATAACTGTTATTTGAATGGTTCTTTTCAAGCCTTTTCTTCGGCTTTGCTTACAACATATTTAATCTATAAATTTGACGGTGATAGAACATGCGGGAAGATTAGGGAATTTTTATTATTGAGCTCCGCTTTAAGCAAAGCTGGAAACAGCGCTTTATAAGGAACTAGGGCTAGGCAATTCGACTTGGTGATTCGAATCGATTCGAAGCACAATTTATTTGAATCAATCGTGAATCGTTCACAGGGACGGAAGTTGCTAAATAAGCTAGAATTTTTATTTTTAACGACAAAATACAATCGATATTGGTCAAATTGGACCAAAATCGATTATATTTTGTCGTTAAAATAATATGAAAATTGTTTATCTAATACATAGGGTGTGAATCCAAATAGCACAGTAAACTATGAATATCTTGATTTTCACAATGGAAATGAGTTGTGATAGTAAAATGGTATATTGGGTATTTACATCGAATTAGTGATTCGATCAGATTCGAAAAAATTATTCGAATCAGATTCGAATCCCAAATAATTCGGAATTGCTCAGCCCTATGAGGAACCAACCAACAGCCACCTGAACACTGTTGTGAAATTTGGGTCTAAATTCAGAAGTGTATTTAATGATTACGTGATCATATAATCATTGCTCTGTTTATGACTCCAGTGATTGTCTGATCGATTGTGCTATTTTGTTTACAAATTAGTCCTTTAATAGTTGTGCCAGCTGGGGGTGGGAACTCTTCTTTAAATTGTGAGTAGTGCTGTCTTGTTTTCTCGTATTTTTATCACAATTGGTGGTATCTGCTCAGGACGATGGTAGGATTGTCTTTGTTTTATTTTAGTCGCTTCCAGCGACACGCAGGAGATTGATCGATTGTGTTATTTTGTTTACAAATTGGTCTTTTAATAATTGTGCCAGCTGGGGGTGGGAACTCTTTTAACTGTGAGTAATATTATCTTGTTTTCTTGTATTTTCCTTTTGAGTTGTACTTATTTCGAATGGGATAAACCTAGATATTAAAGGCAACGTTTATCTAGTAAATTTGACCCATTACTTACAACAAGCACTCTTAGTTGAAGACCATCTCCGAGAAGACTTATCCGCTATAATAAGTTACAATGGGTGGTATCTTCTTAGTGCGATGGGAGGATCGTCTTCCTTTTCTTCGTTTTCTTTTAGTCGCTTCTGACGACACGTAGGAAATCTGTTACGGCAATTCGAAAGCCAGAACCTACAGGGCGAAACGCATGAGTATTTTTTTTTTTGATGTATATCACACTCATTGTGTTAGGCGTATGCGGTCTTGTGTATAATACCTTCCAAACATTTCATTTTCATGCTATTTCTATACCTGTTCGAGTGAGATAAACACATACATGTCATGCTTTTTCAGTTTTTGGTTAAAAATTTTTGATTTCCATGTACATCGCTTGAAAACGCCAGAGCGATTCTTGTATGGACTGTTTTCGCTTTAAGGGCGCAGTAACTGGTTTTACGTAGCTAAAGTCGTTTACAAATAAACTTATCAAATTAAATTTCTGAATATTTTCACTTTTATTTGTTGTCTTCTCGAAATAGAAGATTTGCTTTTACTCTGAAGCAGTTTAACCCCGAAAACGAAAAGCCTACGACACCCGGTATTCCCAGCCGGTCACCCATGCAAGTACTAACCGAGCCCGACGTTGCTTAACTTCCGAGATCAGACGAGATCGGGTGTATTCAACGTGGTATGGTCGTAGGCGACGGTGGGTGTTTAGAAGTAGATTTTGTTTCTCGAAAAATTTTTTACGCTTGAGCGTTCTCTCGAATGAAGTACACGAGAGATCTTTTCAAAAATTTCTGATTACAAGTTATTTTCGAACAAATTTTTAAAATATTTCAGGTTGAGTAAAACACTTTTTAACTTTTATTCTAACCTTTCACCCTTATATTATTTTTTGAGACTTTTACTTAATTTCAAAGCCACACGCATTGATGTATTTCAAGAGGTGACCAATCCATGCTTCGCACACCCAAACAAAAATTTTATTTTGTCAACAACACACCGCGGATGAACCGCGCCGACAAATTTAGTCTCGCGTAAAATTGTTGATATCATTATATCAGTAGTTATTATTTGATGAGAATGGGCAGCTGATAGACCGTTGTTGCTCATTCTGGGCTAAATTTATGGTGGAAATGTTCATGGATAGATGTACTGCATTACATTAAAACCACTTAAATCTTCTGAAAAAAAAATTTATATATTTTTTTGAGTTCTTTGACCTGCTGTGTTAAAAAATTTTACACTGAAAATGATGTCATATATTAGTACCGGCAACATTATGTGGGATTATAAATCGATAGCCGTAGCCCATATTATGTTGGTCTCTAATGCCATCTTTATCGCTGCGAACCTTTCCATACATGTTTGTTTCTATTGTCATTTCTTTCGTCAAATGTTCACAAAAATGAATGCCTTGGTACTGGTGTTCGTGCGCGGAGAAACATCGGCTATACGACAACATTGCAGAAAAGTGAACGTCTACCAGTCACAGATTCAAAACACATAGTATTTCTATGCTTTTGTTCATACATCTGTACCATTGATACGTTCAGTAAGGCGAGCAAGGGCAGACCTATTCCGCGACAAAAACATACACCAAACTCAATGTCAACGCAAAAAGAATTCGAAGGTTGAAATTCGGTGAGTTGGAAACCTGCGTTGACGCACCAACGCAGAATGAGGTTAAATAAACAAAGCCCAACGCAACATTAGTGCGTCGGTGAGAACTGGTGTGAACAGACCCATAGTCCCACGCGGTCCTGTGCATACTCCCCGACCTTTTATATAAGAATGTATATTTTCTGTTATTATGTCTGCTAAAAGGCGAAATGAATACACAGACGCATACCACTCGTTTACAAATACATCAAACAAATAAAATTTTTGGATATTTTCATCTCCATGTGTCGTCTTCTGCTTTCACCCTGAAGCATTTTAACCCGAAAACAATAAGCCTACGACACCCGGTATTCCCAGCCGGTCACCCATGCAAGTACTAACCGAGCCCGACGTTGCTTAACTTCCGAGATCAGACGAGTGCTTTCAACGTGGTATGGTCGTAGGCGACGGTCAATGTTTAAAAGTAGATTTTGTTTCTCGAAAATAATTGTTACGCTTGAGTGTTATTTCGAATGAAGTTAATGAGAGAAAGCATTTTTTTTAATTCCTGATTTGAATTTTTAGATTCACCTAATGGCCATTTGTGCATGGTATATTATTCTTGTCAAATATTTCCATTTGCTGACCTTCAACCGTAGACCATATACATATATTGATGTGTTTTATTAAGACCATTGACGTATATGGCATAATATGGATATATAAACGGAACATATGTGGGTTAATAAACGGGAAATCATAGACGTATTTCATTGAGGCCAGTCGCATTTTTTTTTTTTTTTATAGAAGTGCGCTCTGAGCAAGGACAAATACATTGCCTAACGGCCATTCAAATATCAAAAGCTTCTACAAGATAAAATGCTAAGAACTGCATTCCAAGCGGAGACCATCCCATAGAGAACTAATCCACCATGGTAAGGCGGTAACGAAGCACGCATTGGCACATTTTATAAGACTATTAGACCCTGTAGGAGCGGGGTTTAGAATTGTCTACCATGATCCATGCGTTGCATAAGAGGCGATCCCGAAAAGCAAGGAAGTGGTGGAAAATTCACCGAGGCGTATCCCAACCAGAAATCTATCGTCCAAACGAACTTGTTAAGAATGAGTCACTGGTGGATCGCGTATGCAGCTAAATTCGTCTTATCAAAATAAATTTCTGAATATTTTCACTTCTATTTGTTGACCTCTGCAAATAGACGATTTGCTTTTACTCTGAATCATTTTAACCCGAAAACAAAAAGCCTACGACACCCGGTATTCCCAGCCGGTCACCCATGCAAGTACTAACCGAGCCCGACGTTGCTTAACTTCCGAGATCAGACGAGATCGGGTGTATTCAACGTGGTATGGTCGTAGGCGACGGTCGATGTTTAAAAGTAGATTTTCCGATACTTATTTGGAATACTTATTTCGTCAAGCATAAGCCAGTTATCAATGTGTGGTCGGTGCATGAACCCACCTATGTCCTCGTTTCAATTCAATTTACAATCCAATGACAAAATAATCGAATCAAAGTTTTACTTTTCGCGTTATTAAATGATATAAAGTCTCGACATAACAATCTTTTGAGGAAAATATAGAAATATTTGATAAGAATTATAGTCCATGAAACAAAACTTGTAACCAGAAATTTTAAAAAAAAATAATTCTCTTCCTTATTCGAGAGAACACTCAAGCGTAACAATTATTTTCGAGAAACAAAATCTACTTTTAAACACCGACCGTCGCCTACGACCATACCACGTTGAATACACCCGATCTCGTCTGATCTCGGAAGTTAAGCAACGTCGGGCTCGGTTAGTACTTGCATGGGTGACCGGCTGGGAATACCGGGTGTCGTAGGCTTTTCGTTTTCGGGTTAAAATGCTTCAGAGTAAAAGCGATCATTTATTGCAGTGGTTCTCAACCGCCGGTCCGCGTCAACTTTCCTACCGGTCCGACAAACGTATTACAAATTTTTAATCTGAATTGCAAAATGCAATATGTTGAAGGCTTGTCCATTGATTAAAGAAATGAAACATAAAATTTTAAACTGATTTAGAATTTCGCACGTTCCGTAATTTGCAGTATTGTGACGTAAGACAAAGTTCAGAGTCTACTTTGTACTCTCTCGTACGTCACAATGCTGTAAGTATGGTGCCAAAATGTTTAAAAGAGCAAAATTTAGCAAAAAACTTTGATAGTAAAATCGAGTCAAGCAAACTACTATTATCAAGTTCTTTCAACGTCGGGCTCGGTTAGTACTTGCATGGGTGACCGGCTGGGAATACCGGGTGTCGTAGGCTTTTCGTTTTCGGGTTAAAATGCTTCAAAGTAAAAGCAAATCTTCTATTTGGAGATAAGACAACAAATATAAGTGAAAATATTCAGAAATTTATTTTGATAAGTGTATTTGTAAACGACTTTAGTCACATAAAACCAGCAAGCGCAAGCAGTCCATACAAGAACCGCTCTACAGTGAAGTGCAGTGAGTGGTATCTGCCTTCGCTTGCAGAAAACTTATTTCGTCAAGCATGAGCCACTGATGCACCGCGCTTTGGAGCGCGATCCATCAGTGACTCATTGTTAACAAGTCCATTTGGAGGAAAGATTTCTGTTTGGGAAACGCCTCGGAGAATTTTCCACCACTTCCTTACCTTTTTAGATCGCCTCTTATGCAACGCATGGATCATGGTAGGCAATTCTAAAGTCTGCTACTACAGGGTGTAATACTCTTATAAAATGTATCAATGCGAGTTAGAGTTAGAGTTCGAATCTGATATGAACAATTTTTTCGAATCGGATCGAATCATACATTCCAGCATATACATAACCCATTTTCAATATTACAACTTGTCTCAATTGTGAAAATTTATAGTGTGTTTTCAATTCACACTCCATGTCTAAGAGTAACAGGTTTCATATTTTCGCGAGTACAAAAGTGCCGGTACATAACTGTTATTTGAATGGTTCTTTTCAAGCCTTTCTCCCGGCTTTGCTTACAACATATTTAATCTATAAATTTGAAGGTGATAGAACATGCGGGAAGGTTCGGGAATTTTTATTATTGAGCAACGCTTTAAGCAAAGCTGGAAACAGCGCTTTATAAGGAACTAGGGCTGGGCAATTCGACTCGGTGATTCGAATCGATTCGAAGCACAATTTATTTGAATCAATCGTGAATCGTTCACAGGGACGGAAGTTGCTAAATAAGCTAGAATTTTTATTTTTAACGACAAAATACAATCGATATTGGTCAAATTGGACCAAAATCGATTATATTTTGTCGTTGAAATAATATGAAAATTGTTTATCTAATACATAAGGTGTGAATCCAAATAACACAGTAAACTATGAATATTTTGATTTTCACAATGGAAATGAGTTGTGATAGTAAAATGGTATATTGGGTATTTACATCGAATTAGTGATTCGATCAGATTCGAAAAAATTATTCGAATCCCAAATAATTCGGAATTGCTCAGCCCTATGATGAACCAACCAACAGCCACCTGAACACTGCTGTGAAATTTGGGTCTAAATTCAGAAGTGTATTTAGTGATTACGCGATCATATAATCATTGCTCTGTTTATAACTCCAGTGATTGTCTGATCGATTATGTTATTTTGTTCACAAATTAGTCTTTTAATAGTTGTGCCAGCTGGGGATGGGAACTCTCTTTAATTGTGAGTAGTGCTATCTTGTTTTATTGTATTTTTATCACAATTGGTGGTGTCTGCTCAGGACGATGGTAGGATTGTCTTTGTTTTCTTTTAGTCGCTTTCAGCGACACGCAGGAGATTTATCGGTTGTGTTAGTTTGTTTACAAATTGGTCATTTAATAGTTGTGTCAGCTAGGGATAGGAACTCTTTTAATTGTGAGTAGTACTATCCTGTTTTCTTGTACTTTTCTTCTGAGTTGCGCTTAGTTTAAGTTAAACCTATTTAATAAAGGCAACGTTTATCTAGTAAACTTGACCCATTACTTACAACAAACACTCTTAGTGGAAGACCATCTCCGAGAAGGCTTATCCACTATAATAAGTTGCAATGGGTGGTATCTTCTCAGTGCGATGGTAGGATCGTCTTCCTTTTCTTTGTTTTCTTTTAGTCGCGTCTTACTACGCGTAGGAAATATGTTCGGGCAATTCGAAAGAAATAACCTACAGGGCGAAGAGAATGTGCATTTTTTTAAAAAGGTGTATAGCACACTCAGTGTCCGAGGCGTACGCGGTCTTGTGTATACTACCTTCCAAGCATTTCATTTCCATGCTATTTCTATACATGTTCGAGTGAGATAAACACATACATGTCATGCTTTCTCAGTTTTTGGTTAAAAATTTTTGATTTCCATGTACATCGCTTAAAAATGCCAGAGCGATTCTTGTATGGACTGTTTTCGCTTTAAGGGCGCAGTAACTGATTTTATGTAGCTAAAGTCGTTTACAAATGAACTTATCAAATTAAATCTCTGAATATTTTCACTTTTATTTGTTGTCTTCTCGAAATGGACGCTTTACTTTTAGATTTTCCGATACTTATTTGGAATACTTATTTCGTCAAGCATAAGCCAGTTATCAATGTGTGGTCGGTCCATGAACCCACCTATGTCCTTGTTTCAATTCAATTTACAATCCAATGACAAAATAATCGAATCAAAATTTTACTTTTCGCGTTATTAAATGATATAAGGTCTCGACATAACAATCTTTTGAGGAAAATATAGAAATATTTGATACGAATAATAGTCCATGAAACAAAACTTGTAACCAGAAATTTAAAAAAGAAAAATAATTCTTTTCTTTATTCGAGAGAACACTCAAGCGAAACAATTATTTTCGAGAAACAAAATGCACTTTTAAAACGCCGTCCGTCGCCTACGACCATACCACGTTGAATACACCCGATCTCGTCTGATCTCGGAAGTTAGGCAACGTCGGGCTCGGTTAGTACTTGCATGGGTGACCGGCTGGGAATACCGGGTGTCGTAGGCTTTTCGTTTTCGGGTTAAAATGCTCCAGAGTAAAAGCAAATCGTCTATTTAGAGAGGACAACAAATAAAAGTGAAAATATTCAGAAATTTAATTTGATTAGTGTATTTGTAGACGACATTAGCTACATAAAACCAGCAACTGCGCCCTTGGAGCGAAAACAGTCCATACAAGAACCGTTCTATAGTGAAGTGCAGTAGGTTGTACATGCGGCCACTAATGTACCGCGCCTTGCAGCACGATCCATCAGTGACCCATTCTTAACAAGTCCGTTTGGACGATAGATTTCTGGTTGGGATACTCCTCGGAGAATTTTCGACCACTTCCCTACCTTTTTAGATCGCCTCTTATGCAACGCATGGATCATGGTAGGCAATTCTAAAGTCTGCTACTACAGGGTCTAATAGTCTTATAAAATGTATCAATGCGTGATTCGTTAGCGCCTTACCATGGTAAATTAGTTCTCTATGGGATGTATTCTGCTCAGAGTGCATTTTATCTTGTAGGATCTTTTGGCATTTGAATGGCCGACAGGCACTGTTTATGGCCTTGCTCAGAGCGCACTTCTATAAATAAAATGAGACTGGCCTCAATGAAATACGTCTATGATTTTCCGTTAATTAACCCACATATGTTCCGTTTACATATCCATATTATACCATATACGTCGATGGTCATAATAAAACACATCAATATCTGTATATGCTCTACGGTTGAAGGTCAGCAAACGGAAATTTTTGACAAGAATAATACACCATGCACAAATGGTCATCAGGAAAATCTAAAAATTCAAATCAGGAAATAAAAAATATGTTTCTCTCATTTACTTCATTCGAGAGAACTCTCAAGCGTAACAATTTTTTCGAGAAACAAAATCTACTTTTAAACACCGACCGTCGCCTACGACCATACCACGTTGAATGCACCCGATCTCGTCTGATCTCGGAAGTTAAGCAACGTCGGGCTCGGTTAGTACTTGCATGGGTGACCGGCTGGGAATACCGGGTGTCGTAGGCTTTTTTAGTCCAAATCACTAAAAAATATCTTATTTGTGAAAGAAAACCTATTATAGTTTAAATTTTTTCATTCACTTCTATCCAGCTTAAAATCAGTAAAATGAAAACCACTTGAACGATGTCATAATTAACATAACATAATTTAGTCACAATCGTTCCTCCGAACAAAATTTTTAATCGATCAACACGATTGGCTACCAATTCGCACCTATTCACTGTGAAGGTTCCACAATGTCACAAACAGTTTTGTACATGAAGCTTTTTTCCAAGAATCTCTAAACTTCAGAATTCCCTGCCGTCTTACTGCTTTCCAGATAGTGTTGATTTACAAGGCTTTAAAACTCGCGTTAATATACATCTATCGGGGATGGGGGTTCCTTAGTTCCTATTCCTGCATTGCATGTAGCTTTTTGCACTTTAGTGGCTTCAGGAGAATATTTCAAGAATGGTTGTTTCCCGTGGCCTTGCTCTGAGTGAATTTCAATGAAAAAATAGAAAAATCTAAAGTTGAATCAAAATGACAGGCTAGTAGGCTAACAGTTTATTATCGCCTACAGAGTGAATTCTCTTGCATGTAAATAGCGTCGGCTTATTTCATATTTATTTTCAAACTGACGTTTAACTAAACCGTTAAACCGGGTTCAAGCTCCGTGCGAGATGATTAACTATGAGAACGTTGTTATGCACCCCTTCAGCGTATGGTGGTTTATGTAAGCGATGGTTACAGCTTCCTACATCAACCATATTCATGCGCTGGAAAATCTGTATCGGTTAAGTTAGGCAAGAACGTCACCTCTGATGTCTGCTCCTGAGGTTAGTTTTATTCGGTCGCGTTTAAGCAGTATTCTCGGTTTTGCTCGATAACAAGATAAAAACGAAATATTGCCTCCCAACTTAATTAAACTTAAGGCATGTATCTAGCCTAGCGAGGTTCCAAGTCTTACTTCACACTTACACAAACTTTATTTCTCTTGACTTTCCACGTTACTTAACAAAGTCAGGCTTCTTCAGTCGAGCATTTGAAAATTTTCATCCCAATTTTATTTTGTCAAGCATAAGTCACAGATGAGCGCGTCTACGCTGCGCGATCTACCAATGATAAATGTTTAACAAATAACGTAGATGTTCGTAGAAAAAACCTCCGACTACATAGCAAAATATAAATTTTGATCACAACACTTCAATCCAGTATGAAAATAACCGGGGTCTCATGAAGTTTAGTACCATATATCCGATTATCATAAAAATTTCCCATGTTGCAAGCGACTCATCCTAACCCGGGAGACAATGCCAGGTGCTTGCAGTATTGGCGCCACCTAGTTAGGATGGGAATATTCTGCCAGTTCTTATTTTGATGACATTCGGGAATATGGTACTAAACTTCACTAGACCCAATAACCGATAGTGCACCTAGCTTTGAAGAATGTCCAGTAACGAGTAGCGAATGAAAATTGAAAATAGCTCAATTAAAAAGAAAAAGATGAAAACAATGTTCCCAGACCGGGAATCGAACCCGGGCCGCCTGGGTGAAAGCCAGGAATCCTGACCCCTAGACCATCTGGGAGACGAGAGTAGTCTAACTTTCATAGGTATATATTCGACTGGAATATTCTCTCGTTTCATAGATCTGAATAACATCACGACCTCTCAACACTAGATGGCCTCTTGGAGCGATTTTTGTTCCTCGATAAATACACAGACAGACTGCAAAAGCCCGCGCCATGTGAGTATGAGACTCCCGGCTTAGCTCATTCTGCTGTAGTACTAAGTTCATTATTCTGTTTTCTGCGTGAGCACAACAATACCTAAAACAGCGTTTAGTGAGTAATTAGAAAAAATGATCGTGATGGAGTAAAAAAGTTCCACGCGATTTGGGCTCGCAATGATGGGTGCCAGACGCCAAAATTTTTTCTTGGAAATGGCGTTTTTTATGTATTGCAATGAAACATACCAAAAATCCCGCCATATGCGCGAAAAAAATTTTTGAGAATATCCCAAAGCTCGAAAAAACACATGTTACATAAAAGAGAAATGAATGGCAATGATTTATCGTGGTCACGTACCCGTTTGCACCCTTTACGATGTTACCCAGCTGCCTGCGTGTCACACTGCAAACTTCAGGTTCAAGGGTCTTGTTTGGTTTGTGTATGCTAACGTTGTTATAGATAGGGGTAAGTGCATAGGTTCAAATATGGCTCGGAGGCCTCGGCTATAAACAACTTTCATTAAATTTAAATCGCGAAAACACATATAATTGGTAATTACTTTACTTTATAAAATGCTTTTGCAACAGCAAATCGTAAATGATGCCCTGATAGAATCGAATTCCAAGATACACACTTTCAAGTTCGCACAGACAAACCCATGAGCTGCACAAGGAGATGTGAAACATCAGTGGATGACTATGGATATCGGCCAAAATCGATCGCATTTTGTCGTTGGGAATGAAATTCCCGTTTAACTTGCAAGTTTGTGTTCTTATAAACTATTGATTCGAATAATTTCTGCTTCGGTTCGATTCTAATCACCTCATCGAATTAAATTGGCCAAACCTAGCGACATCACACAGAGGGGACAAACTTTGTGACCAGAAAATTGAAAAATCTAAATAAACATGAAAAAACAAGCTCGTGCAAGTGTGAACCACTGACAAATTACGTCTCGGCCGGGTAGCTGGAACATAAAACAAATACACAAAAATCCGTGTCCACTGTTGTTGGGTATAAGCCACCCCTGCCCCCGCTCCCCCTCCCTCTGGTAGGTTCACGAACAGGTTATAGCAAATAATTCGAAGACTTAAAAAAAAATACCCAAAACAATCTTATTTTGTCAAGCTTGAGCCACAGATGGACCGCGCTTCAGGGGCGCGATCCATCAGTGACTTATGCTTGGCTAAACATATTTTCTGGCAAGGAACAAACAAAACATTGTTTGGGTCACTCGACCCCAATGTCTTGGTGGTGTCACTGTGCAGGCCAACCAGATGTTGAGAGGTTGAGTTTCAGAGCAGTTAATGGCCCAACTCCACATCCACTGAAATTAAATTAAAAGATGCGAGTATGTGACCCTCAAGACCCACACATTCACAAATCGACTCAATAACAGGGCGGGGCATCCACGGCTCATGCTAGGGGAACTATTTGTGCAAAGTCCTTTTGATATGGACATTGCATCACCTCCTCCCGCGTGTACGTTCCAGCCAATCACATCCAGACACACCCTGGTTGTCTAAACAAAGTTCGCATTTCATTATTCTGAGATGTCATCATAATCGACATATTTCACAACGGTTGAACACCAATTTTGAGTTCATGGGGACAAATAGGGTATAAGAAGTGATGAATGGATTTGATAATGCCCAGGGCAGATACCCCTCTAATATAACTGTTCAGTTATATATGTTTTAGTACCAAATGCACCCTGTAAGCGGAGAATATCCCAAACCGAACTGCTATAGGGCAAACCACTTATCAAATTTTTGTTTCCTGTTTGTCGCCTCTTATGACAAGCAGGAAAAAAGTTGGAGAAATTCTAAACCCCGTATCTGCGGAGCACAAAGTGTAAAACAAAACTATTGCAAATTAAAATATATTTCCTGCGTCGGCAACGGAATTTGAACGCTCTCGTGTAAAGGAAGTGGGCTGACTTGATTAGTTAAAGTGTCTACATTGTTACGTGCCTTGTCTCACTTATCAGAAACGTTATTATGACATGTAATCTTAACCGACAAAGTCCATGAGAGTCAAAGGTCAATTTTTTAACTAGCTTATATGTGGTACATGGGCGGATACTATCATGGGCGAATACTGAAAACATGCAGGGGTGTTTAATATGACCCCCCGACTTTTATATCTTTATTTTCACAATGAGGAGAAGTTATAAAGGTAAAAATAGGATATTTGTTATTCACAAAGAATTAGTGATTCGATTCGAAAAATATATTCGAATCAGATTCGAATTCAAAATTATTCGGTTTTGCCCAGCCCTGGTGTCAAGCCTTTTGCCTGCGCTGCAAACATAATATAAGCCCTCCCTGTATGTTCACGGACAGGTCATAATTTAAATACCCAACCAATCACAATTTTTCTCAGCGGAACAAGTTTTATCCATCAATACCGCTGATGGATCGCGCCGCTCAGGTGCTGTCCATCAGTGGCTTATTCTTGAGAAAATCAATGTTTCCGATAGAGCGGTGGAGTAATTTTGAGAGATGTGCGCTTCAAAAGCGCGCCGAACTATCAGCGTACTTTGCCCACGAAATGTCATAATAACCGCCATATTTCATAAGAGTCAAAGGTCAATTTGTAACTATCTCATATTTGTAACTGTCTTACATGTGGAACATGGGCGGATACTATCAGCTCTTTGCGGGCGCTGGACACATGCGGGGGTGTTAAGTACGAGCCCCCCCCCCCGCCGTTGAGTTCACGGACAAGTCATAACAAAGAATAAAAATAAATAAAAAATGGAACTCCCAACCATATTTTTTCAGCGGAGCAAGCATCAGTGGCTCATGCTTGACGAAATCAATATTTCCGATGGGAGATGTGTGCCCCGAAGGCGCGACAAATTTTTTTCTCGCCGTTTACTTTATCATCAGATGTCATAATAACCGCCATATTTCATAAGAGTCAAAGGTCAATTTGTAACTATCTCATATGTGGAACATAGATGAATGGTACCAGCCCTTTATGGGCGTTAAAAATTGCGAGTCTTTGACTCAAAGCCAGAAGGGTGAAGTTCAAAAATTTTGCACCTCATTTTCTTTCTTTTTCTCAACTATCAAACCCTCATAAAGTTTTTAAATTGATGCAACTTTGAATGATGCAAGTTTAATTCGAAGGCAAACATTTACGTTTTGACCACGTAGAACGGTAGAACGATGGTTAGGTTTTTAATTCAGCAGGGCCCAGAAGGAACCGACGTTGCGCCTTGCGGGAAATACGACGAGTCTGAGGCCCGTAACCACAGTGTACATTTAGAAGGAAAACCACTCAAATCACCAATTGAAAATCGCAACACGCCCATATGTATCCATTTTTTATTAAAAAACACTCTGACCAAGGCCGACAGCCTAAATCGAACCAATTGCCATTAAGTGGCGGCTAGTTGGTTCCTGTCAGGCTCTGCTTCAGAGGTTGGGAAAGTTCAATTCATCTTACGTGAGCGCTTGCTCAGAGTGAACTTCAATAGAAAAAAAGCTCACTTCAATACGACAAATATATCATGCGTGACCTACCAAAGGTATCCATGCGTGTAAAACCGTAGTTCCCAAATTTAGAATCGGAAAAAAAGAAAACACTTGGGATCGAACGAGGACGTCGACCTGGGGTTAAATCAGTTCGTACGATAACCGGGGTTACTGTCGGGCACGCCTCGTGGGGTTAAAGTACGCTAAGTCAAACGGGGGTGTTTTTGAACAGAAATTTCAATTTGTTAAACAAGGCCGATCTATCAGTAACCCATGCTTAACAAAACATGCCTCAATCAAAATGTTCATGTTTGTGAGCGGAAGTACGGGGAACAGCGATACTGGGACAATTCTGGGAAAACTAACCCGACTGGGAAATGCTAGTTCCAATAATTTTGTCTTTGCGTCACCGTTTTGTATTAATATAACCGCGCATAGGCGGATCAATAAAACATTTGGGAGGTGTTTTCATATTTTACGTATAAACTGCTTGAGGGACAAAATTACATGATGTCGCAAAGTACCCCGTACCAACGTCAATCATTGTTGGACTAAAGCCCTAAAATTCTGTATAAAAGATAATAAGTGATGGCGAGTCCGGCGAGTCAATCTATGCCCACCACTCGGCCCTGGGTGTAATACCTTGGGTAGGCTAAGCCGAACAGTAAAAGATCATATCTTTCCAGCAATCCTAACCCTGTCCGTCTATAGGTGGCCGCTGGTACCGGGCCTTGGTCAGGGTGATCCACTCCAAAAATTGGCTATAAAAAAATAAATAAAAAAAAAGCTTTTAGGTAAGGCGGTAATTACAATTGAAAGAATCACCATCCAGGTGCGGTCTATCCGTGTCGAATGCAAAATTAAATTATTTAGGCCCCGTACGTTCGGATTTTTATGTGTCTCAAGGGGCGCATGAAGGAACCAAACATGTATATGGCCCACCTCAGTGGGCCGGAAGGTCAATAGTTCGATGCTTGACTGTTTCACCACCGAACGTGCCCTTCAGCAAGGCACTTTGGCGACTGTAACATAGAACAGATCGGGTTGTTGGTTATAGATAAGCCCCCCGTTAGGTTTACGGACAGGTCATATAGCACATAATTCGTGAAAAAGTAGCTTCTGGGCCACCATCGCACATGTTTTAGGGTTCAAGTTCTGTGTCGTTGCAGAGGTCGACAGTTGGCTCTTTTTATGCGATTTTTCCGGCCTCGCTAAGAAGGAGTTCCAACAAATATAAAATAGATTGAGTGATTGCCACCAGGGAAATTAATAGTGAATCTAATTGCTCAACCGGTGATGTGCAAACGATATTTTATATTTTGCCAACGTTTCGAATGTCTATACAGACGTTCTTCATCACGCCCTGATGAAGAACGTCTGTATACACATCACCGGTTGAGCAATTAGATTCACTATAAATATAAAATTGGTTATTGAGCTGTCGGTACTCACTTCTGAACAATTTACCTTCGAACCGTTGCCGAAATCGTCAGAGCTGAGTCAACACTAGCAAGACGCGTTTATGACTCCCTAAGTCGGAAATGAGTCCCATAAACTTCCCACAAAGTCTATTTGTACTCGGATATTTCTATGAAGTCGTTTCCTAAGGAATGAATCAGTCTGACATTTTTATTTCTTCGTCAAGCACGAGACGGCGCGATCCATCAATGGCTCATACTTGGCAAAGCGAGCCTAAGCAAAGGCCATGATTATAGAGATGTAAGTCTTAAAATTTCGAACCGAATCATTTCGAATCGAAGCATTTCTGAAAATTCGTTGTGATTCTAGTAGATTCCTGTTGAGTCGCGTATGTCCATGTCGTAACTTAAAAGCAGGGCTGGACAAATCCTAATCATTTAGAATTCGAATCTGATTCGAATATTTTTTTCGAATCGGATCGAATCACTAATTTCTTGTAAATACCAAATATCCTATTTTTATTATCACAACTTGTCTCAATCATGGTTATTTGGAAATTGATAGTTTATAGTGTTTTCTCAATTCCCACTACATTGTCTAAGAGCGACAATTTTCATATTGTAACGGTCAAATTTGGTCAAATTTGACCAAAATCGATTGCATTTTGTGGTTAAAATTGAAAATCATAGTTTATTTAGCAAGTTTTGTTCCTATAAACGATCCATGATTGATCCGAATAAATTGTGCTTCGAATCGATTCGAATCACCAAATCGAATTGCCCAGCCCTACTTGAAAGCAAGCATTTTTAAAATATTTGGCTATTTGGCGGCTTTTTATGATAAATCTTTGCCAATTTTTCTGTGCCCGGTTGTCAAATCAATACATAGTTATTTTGCTTTTTATTTTTGTTGCTCCAATGTGTTTCCAACCCATTATAGATAACATCTCAAAACGCTTGGGAATGAGTTTATTCAGATAGAATCATATTCGAAAAGATTTAGTTCGAAATTATTTTTTAGAAATTCGTCCCAAAAAAAATTTTGAAAATTTGCATTCCTAACCATAAAACGATACTGAATGAATGTTTTTTTTTATTGAAATTTACTCTGAGCAAGGCCGGAAGCAGAGCCTACTAAGGGCCACTTTATAGCAAAGAGGTTATAAAATATGAAGCACCAGCGGATGGAGATGAAGCGGAAAAAATTCCAAACAGAACTGAACCACCATGGTAAAGTCCAGTGAGTGGTATCTGCCCTGGACGACGGTAGGACCATCTACCACTTCATTGCTTCCTTTTAGTCGCCTCTTACGACACGCAAGAAATACGTTATGACTATTCTAGCCCGTGCTTACAAGGGTAGAAAACGTATTAGTGACCGTTCAATAAAATAATGCGTACACAGGTTTTGTTAAGTATCAGTTCATCAGTCCAGAGCCATGTATGGCCGATGCTTAGCAAATATAATTTCTGATCGGGACAATCGGAAAATGTTTGACCAAACATCTTTTGCCAGTCACTAATGGATCGCGCCGCCGAAGCCGCGCAACAATTTGAAAAACGAAAAATATATTTTTCTTCGCTATCCTTAAATTCAGTTCAGCAGCTCTCAGACTTCTTGGTGCTGCGGCCCTTTGACGTCACTTGTAAAATTTTGTCCACCCCCTCAAACATTGAACCAAAGAGCATAAATGAAAATATGTTTTAAACTTCAAGCTAAATAATAAGTTTATCTCAATTTTATCATTGAACCAGTTAAATTAAAATCATAAAAATATACTACCACCGACGCTCATAAAACCCTCTAATAAAATATTTTAACTGGGGCTTGGTTGTATAGTGAACGATATTACTACAAGGTTGTGCGACATTGTTGTCGTAAATCGAATCGGAAATGTAATCATACACGGAGTTTATTCTTGTTTTACGGAAGTCTTCATGTGTGATGATTAGGGCTGGGCAAAACTGAATCATTTGGAATTCGAATCTGTTTCGAATAATTCTTTCGCATCGTTGATTTCATAAAAATAACAAATATCCCATTTTTACTATTATGATGATTAGGAAATGTACAGTTACAGATTATGTCTACTTAACCCCGGGTGTAATATCTTGGTCAAGCTAGAGTCTATCTGATAGACAGTTTGCTCAGGGCAGATACCACTCATTGTACTTTACTTAACCGGTTCAGTTTCGTTTGAGGTGTTTTGCATGATGTCATTGTCCCTGTGGCTGGAAAACACCGAATCATCTGAAATTCGAATCTGATTCGGATCATTTTTTCGAATCGGATCGAATCGCTAATTCCATAAAAATAACAAAAATTTTCTCTTTTATGAAAAATAAGAAGTTCATAGTCACGATTTACAAATATTAGCATAATCAGACTTGAAAGTAATATATTTTAAATGTCGCTTAACGCCCACGAGCAAAAATTTAGAGTTTTAACGATGAATACAATCGATTTTGGTCAAATTTGACTAAAATCGATTGCATTTTGTCGTTAAAACCGAAAAATCCCTCTTCGTTTAGCAAGTTTTTGTTTCTAGGACAGATCCACGATTGATTCGAATAATTCGTGTTTCGAATCGATTCGAATCACCGAATCGAATTAATTGCCCGGTCCTAATTGCCAGTTGATTGCAGCGAAGGAAATAAAAAAGAGTGTGGATTCTTACTCAGTTTGAACCGGCCAACTAAGCGATTCAATATAATACCAGAGGACAATGACGCTAATAAAACCCGCCTATAAAATTATGCAATCGCGGCTTTGCTATAAAAAGTTACAATATTAACCCGAGGTTGTGCGACATTAATATCATAAAAATCAAAATAGGCGAAGTTGTGGAGTTTCAGCTCGTTCAATGCCCTCATAATGACGTTCAATGTCAATTAAAGGTGACGAAATCACCGTTTTCATTATAATTTTTTTTATATAATGAATAAAGAACGAAAAGCGTGTTGTAAAAAGTTACAAAATAAATTATATTTGACGTGCATTCTCCGGAAATTTATATATTTTTGGTTTTATTGATTTCGAATCGCTGAAAGAATCTAATCTAATAATTTATGAATCAAATCAAATTCTTGATATTGAAATATACTATAAAATCTCCTTTTTCTCTTTGAGTGCAGTTCCTGGTACGATATTTTGTAGTAGCGAGTACGATTACCTTTCTGATCCGATTTACGACAATAATGTCGCTATGCCAGTAGGGTTGGACAATTCGATTCGAATCGATTCGAAGCACAGATCATTCGTCTCAGTTCAAAATCTGCTACTGATGCTTATAAAATAAAAGTGGATAATAGTTCCATGATAAAATTTTTGGGAAATTAATTTTGGCATGAGGGAGGATGTGGGATATTTTGGCGTATTGTATCTGGTAGTCTGTATATATACTTACGAATGAATTATCAGTTATATAGATGTATCAATTCTAATAACCAGAATACATTGTAAAAGAGAAGGAACGAAAATATATTTATATTAAATTAGTGATTCGATCCGATTCGAGTAAAATTCGAATTCCTCAGCCCTACATGCCAGTGACCGTTGGATGGTTATGAGCGACGTAGTGTAGGGTGGATTATAAAAAATAAATAATAATAATAGTTAACAAAAGAGAAATTTACTGCGTTTAACGGCCTACGTCTGTGTCTGGCACTATTTTCTGGCCGTTCTAGTATTTGCTATTCACCTTTTCCCCGAATCAATAAGATCAAAGTGTATTGACAATAGTTCAATTCATTCTATAAAACGGTTTATTTTCCGGTTGCATTTTTATGATGTCACAATATTTAATCGTGGTGGCACGATTGTAGCGTCATAAATCGAATGAAAATACCAAAGTTTAATAAAGTTCCCATTGTAAATCCCACATATATTCTGTCAAGCATGAGCCATTGATGGATCGCGCCGATAAAGCACGGTTCATCTGTGTTAGTGAGCTTCGTGTACCGGATTGCCGGCGTCGAACCCATCAGAATTCGCTTAATTTCAGTGATTTCCGGTACGGATTGGTTTTCAAAATTCTTGGCCTGGATCGGATACAGTCTCTTTTTTATGCATTTATAAATAAATGGGAGCTTTCTGTTCAGGATTCTGTCAGGATTAGGGTCGTAATATTTTCATTCCGATTAAAAGGGAAAAAAGAATGATGTTGTGATTAAAGCAATCTTTGTCACGCCTCTACTTTAAACAAGACAAATAGGCGTACTTAGACTTGAGATCAATGTCGGCGTGATGGCATACCCCTGCGGATATTATGTTGATGAGCGTAGGGGAAAAGTCGGCCGAAAAGTTACTACCGGTGTTGTCGCGAATATTTATACAAAATTTTAGAATTCCTTGACTTCCCTGTTCATCCTAGTTTTTAAAAATCACACCTGTTCCATGTCGCCACCGAAGTAGGCTCTCCATAGAGATCAAGGTCCTCCGGCGATAAGCAAGTGATATCCGCGTTTTTGAAACCTTTGCAAAGCTCTGTCAAGCATATACTTATAACACATATGGGAACGGTTTTAAAATGCTTACCAACTTAAATATGGTCATATAGAGACTGTGGATAAAAGATGTCCACACCCTAGATCCAATCCTGCTCGATGTTCGGAGATAGCTCTTAAGATAACGGTTCATAGTTGAAAATCCTTGCTTAATAAAACACGGCCCTAAACTGCTGATAACTGATATCCAAGATCTGAACTTGGTTTCAACTTGACGGCGCTTGAGATAATATCCAGTGAGTTTTCCTCGAAATTAATTGGTGATAAAGATTTATTATTTCCAGGCGACTTTTCCTCGGGCGTATTTTTTTCCTGCGCGACCTTTTCTCCGGGCAACTTTTTCGGGCGTCTTTCTTTCCGGGGGACTCTGTTTCCTACGCCCCATGTTGATATTGCATGTAAATTCACATATTTCAAACAACTTTAACCCTGTCCGTCTATAAGTGGCCGCTGGTACACGGACTTGGTCGGGGAGATCCAGAGCTTTAGCCATGCTTGAGTGCTTTATTAAGATATCCTGCGTGCCGTAAGAGGCGACTAAGGGGAAGCAAAGAAGTGGTTGATGGTTCTACCATCATCCAGGGCAGATACCACCCACTGCACTTTACCGTAGTCGTTCAATTCTGTTGGGAAAGTTTTCCGTTGAAAGTGCAATTGCTGGTACATCTTTTAGTAGCTCTTTGCTATTGAGTGGCCGTTAGTTAGTTCCTTCTAGGCACTGCTTCCGGCCTTACTCATAGTGAATTTCAATAAAAAAACATCACAGAACCGTCCAAATATTGTCCGGAATAATACCAATGTCTTGGACTAAATAATAGTTGCAAAACAGGGAACTTGAGATATTCAATCGTATTTGCTGATAACTTCCCCAAAATCGAGATTTTCGTTCGCATTACGTCACCCAAGTCGATGACATGGAACAATGAATCTAGAAAAGAAAATACAACAACATTCAATAATAGACAAAGTGTTCAGTTCCACAATGTGGTTGTTCTAAAGGTTTTCTCACGGATATGACGTTAACACTTGAATACTCATGGGGGTCATGTCACATTTTCGTGGATATGACGTAATTACACTAAACATTTTGTCTAATAATTACCCTTCAGCGCTTAATGTTACATCTCTTGTGCGAAACTTCGCGTGGGTTGTTTCAACATATGTGTAACAAGAGACTTTTCGTGAATATGGCGAAATTATTTCAAAAACTTATTCAGAATTTACCTGACGGGTAAAGTCAGCCCGAAAGCCGCACTACACGTTTGCGTAGGTTGCTTTTTTTCTATATTTGTTTTATATTACCTGCGCAATGTTCTGCATGCATTTACTTACGTTCAATGAAACCGAACGGTTTGTTATGCAAGCTAACGGAGAGGGCCTGTTCGTGGCCCTACCGGGGGCGAAATGCCTTGCTGAAGGGCACGCGCGGTGATGAAACGGTCAAGCATCGAACCTATCGGGATTTCGAATAATATGATCGCGCCTAACCAACCGAGCCGGCCTACGTTCGTGCTTTGTACACATGTGAACACGATCAACGCAAAGCAATGCAGGCGTGTATTGCCGTTTTCATTTTCTTACCCGAAACGTGATGGAACGCAGCGGTAAGACAACTTCATGTGTATTGTGGCCTTAGGTGAGAAGGTTTATTTTATCAAGTATGTGACACAGATGGACCGCGTCTCCTCGACACGATCCATCAGTGGCTCATGCTTGACAAAAGATTATTTGGCAAAAAGTGGGATATTTCTTTTTTCATAGCCACTTGTTAGAGTGGATCACCCTGTCCAAAGCCCTGTACCAGTGGCCACCTATAGACGGGCAGGGTTACAATTGATGGCGAATTATGATTTTTTTCCTGTTCGGCTTAGCCTACCCAAGTTATTACACCTGGGTTGAGTGGTGGGCATGGATAAGCGGGCCGTACTCGCCGGGGCTCGAACCCAAGATCTTCAACCTGCGATGCCAACATGTTTAACCACTAGTACGTAAAATAACGGGAATTGCGCCAACAAGAGTGAAAATGTAAGTTCAGGATGGACAACTAACTTTACACAAAATTTCCCCGAAATTGGCCAAGTTTCAAATTTCAGAAATATTATCGGTTTTATTGCACCAATGACCTCGTGTTACATACCGCCATATTCCGGAAAGCAGAACAATTCTTCTGCTCGAATCCCGTAAGGGATGATGATTATATGCGAGAGGTCTGCTGGGTGCCTCGCCGGTGCACGGTGGTTCACGTAAGCGCCGCTTACGGCTTCCTCCACCAACCAGGTCCATGCACAGGAAAAATGAAAAATATGATAATCAAAAACCATCACCCCGATTCGGAACTGATATCTGCACGAGAGGTCGTGGTTCGCCATATGGTTAAGCTGTATTCTCGGCTTTCCTCTCACGCAGGATAAAAATGATATTCTATCCTATAAAAACGGATGACAATAACTTTTAAACTGCACAACGATAAAAGCACTGAATAACAAATGAAAAATCACTAACGGAAATAGATAAGGATGAATGAGGAACGTTTGTGTACTGGTATAAAATAATAATACATACCTGCGGATAAAGTTGACATCTATTCTATTTTCAGTGATATTGCACCATAAGGTATAATAGCTATGCGTATACGATTATGTATAATATATAAAAATTGAAGAGAGCTTTTCGATAAGCTCACGAAAAGAATGCGGAACGGCAGCGAGCCCCCTTAAACTACACTACGACAGAAGATAGATAAAAGCACTGAATAACAAATATAACATTAAAGGAAATAGATATGGCTGAATACCGAACGTTTGTGTACTGGTATAAAACAATGGATTGGCCAACGGGAGCCAGAATCGAATGTTACAACGATGTTTTGTTAGGTATGTGTTATTAATGGATCCCTCCGATTAGGCGTGGTCCATCTGTGGCTCATGCTTGACAAAATGAAATCTCTCATTGAGATCAGAATGCCATTCAAAGAGAAAATTTTATTCGGAGTCTTAGGTGTGTAAGGTTTTCATCCCGACACTCCCAGAACTTTAGCCAATGGGAATATAAAAAACAAAGAGTTATTGTGACGCTTGTGGATTGCGCCAGAGTGTGAGCCAAATGATAATTGCAACTCGGGGTCGAAAATTTCACGAAACTAACGCGAATTTCCCCAGAAAATATTCTAAATTCACAATATTTTTTTGTTGTACTGCGCCCAATAGTGCATTAAGGGGGCAAGGCCGATTCCTCGATCACTGAAAAAATCCCAAAATGCAGTTTCGAGAGTTTTAAAACGTCGGAAATCTCAAAAATTGTCTATATTCTTGGCATGTGTTCTAGTTTTCTAGTGAAAAAAACGCTGTTTTCCGGGGAAGTTTTCCCTGCGGCGCCCATTATGACGTCATATTTTAACCTCGGATTTTTTTTCACACTTTTCCCCGTGGTATTGCATCAGTAAGGACAACGACCTCGCGTTTGAATTTCCGAAAACAAGAACAATGCTTCTACTTGCTTATCAAAAACAGAAGCATCCAAATATTTGAGACGCTAATCCCAACTACTACGCCATTCATCATACATGGATCATACATGATCCACGTATCAGCGACACAATTTATCACTGGTCCACGCTTAGCCAAAGATATGTTGACATTTTTCTGTTAATAAGTATATATCAGCTATAAAAATGCGAATTTTGTTCAAAACAAACTCAAAAAGCGTTCCCAAAATGATTTCAATTTTGTCAAACATGGGCAACGGAAGGACCGAGCCTTAGAGGCGCGATCCATCCGTAGCTCATACTTGACAAGTCTTTTTACTACCATATTATTTTGGCTGTTAAAATGCGCTATGAAAGTAAAATTTTGGTCAAAACAAAACCAAACAAAAGGCATTGGAATTTGGAACCAACCCGCCTACTTTTTACGAGCAAAGGTCGAACGCGTTTTAACCTTCGGAACCGGGTGGCGTGATTCTCTCGTTTTTTACTCGCGGTCATTGACCTGACCGTCTCTCGCCAGACGCGTACTATGACGACACAAGAGAGGTTATTGGCGGACGCTCGCGAAACGCCATTTATCGGCGCGAAAAGCTCATCGATGGGGTTCAAAGTCTATTTCAAGAGAGGATTTCACGCAATTTTCGGATTTTTAATGAAAATTTCAACCGATTTCGTAATTTTTATAATAAAAGTTTTACTAGTATTATTTTTCAAATACGGAAAACGAAATATTATGTAGAGTTTACGTTTTTAGCGACCATCAGCTTACGTTTTCTAACGTGGGTTTGGTAGGCACGTTTTTTAAGCGAAAGTGCTATGTTGGGTTAAAGTCTGGTTTTACTTGTGAGGTTTAATTATTTTAATTTTACGATATTTACTTGATAGGCGAGGTTAGTAACGTTCGCATCTGAAGGGTTAGAAGAAATAACAATGAATCCAGAATTAGTTATTATCAATATATGTTATTCCGGTTTTTGATGGTATTAGAGTAAAGTTCGGACAGCGAAATCAAGGTTTTTTGGTTGATATCATGGACCTTGATTCCTTTAATCCGCAGTATTTAAAAAACGATTGTTTTTTTTAAGTTACTGTGGAAACGGCAGATATACAAAAAAATGATAGTGCGTCATAAACGTACTGTTTTATGCTTTCAACTTCGCTAAAAGGGGATTTCTATGGAAAAAATATATTATTTAGCGAAGAGAACCTGTTAGTAGCTTAAGTCTATGACCGGGATGGATTTTAGTAGAGTTTTGACTCTCGAACGCATCATTCCATTCTTTTAAAGTGAATTTTAGTGAAAAAATGATAACTTGGAAAATTATTCTTCCTTTCAATGTTAATTTTATTTCAAATTCTGAACGGAATTTAGTAGCTCATTGATATATGACGGTCAATCAGGAAATTTATTTCGTTAGGCATGAGCCACAGAAGGACCGCGCCTCGAAGGCGCGATCCATCAGTGGCTCATGCTTAATGAAACATGTTTATCATTTATTGTGGCTGGGGTATCTTGCTGGGAAGTTACTAAGCCCTTATTTAGAGCTGCTGACGTATTTAGGGAGCTTGAAAAGGGAGGATGTAGGGGGGAATGGAAAAATATCCGTTTTCGAATCATGACATCATAAATGTTCATAAATGACGTCGAAAATATCATTTTTTTTATCACGATACCACTTTTTTAATTTCAAAGCCTAAAATTGACTGAGCAAGTATTTGTAACAACGCTCGAAGGCTCGCAAAAATATAGGAATTTCCAACGTTTTAAAGTATTTGA
The DNA here is from genome assembly GCA_963675895.2 of Styela plicata. NCBI lineage: Eukaryota > Metazoa > Chordata > Ascidiacea > Stolidobranchia > Styelidae > Styela > Styela plicata. The sequence continues at coordinate 3,146,941 of OZ023149.1, forward strand.
AAGGCCATTCCGCGATTTTTTTTAGCAGTGATTGTCCATAGTGCTCCGAAAGTATTTGTAGAATACAATGTATAAAAAAAAAATCCGGCGAACGAAATTTTGAGTCATCTAAACAGGCTGATTCAGAACATGCAGTAAGACACGCTCACTGTGCTACATTAGAAACTTTGGACTCGGGACTCAGACCTTTTGCCCTGTTATTCAGTTTCAGTTTAGATCAATAGATGTTGAATAATTATGTTAATATTTTCGCAGAGTTCGCAAAGCTTTTATGTCAAAATATTTACTCTAAATTACGTTTTATGAAGTATGCGTCATTGATGGATCGCGTCATTTTTTCATCTGAATTTTCTCTGAGCAAGGCCGTGCCTAAACGGAACTAACTAACAACCACTTAATAGTAAAGAACTACTGAAAGGATGTAATACCAGCAACCGCACTCTAATTCGAAAACATCCCAAACGGAACTGAACCTCCATTGTTAAGTGCGGAGTGATATTAGCCCTGGGAGATGATAATAAATCCGACATTATAGTTTATTGCCAACGTTTATTGTGCAGCATTGAGATTTGAATTTATGATGATAACCGCTAGGCCATCGGGCATATCGTTTGCTCCCTTTTGGTGCTGCTTCCGGCCTTTCTAAAAATGAATAAAAACAGGACTATTCAATGCATGCACACACGCACGTTCCTGGATCCGAAATTCTATTTTGTCAAGCATGAGCCACTGATGGATCGCGCCTCAGCGGCGCGATCCATCGGTGACCCATGCTTGACAAAACATGTTCTACGAGAATTATTCTGACTCCTCGCTGTGATGTGTTATTGTTTTTCTGAATGAGTCGTTCCACGTCCTGGACTAAAATAGTCCGAAGTCCGGGTTTGAATTATTTATCAGAATTATGGCCTTGCGTGAACCCCAGTAGTGTTAGAAAACCTAGGTAGAGGTACCTGGGGTACCTAGTGGCCGGATTTATTTTCGCAAAGTACTTTTACCAGTTTCGCGGATATCGGTTTTCTGTTTGAAGTTTTGCCTCGTTAATTTAATAGGTTAAATAGGTAAATAAATTTGATTTTGAATAATGAAAAAAAAACTAACTCAAATCTTGTAATACTTACTAGCGTTTTCTCTTATTTACTACTTGTGGGGGGGGGGGGGGGGGGGGGGGGGGGGGGGGGGGGGTCACTCTGTTCCAGCCGACCTTTTATTTTCCATGGGGGTCGGAGGAAAGTATAGCGTTTTCACAACTTTATCCTAAACGCTTGCGGATTTGATCCCCCTCCCTTTTTGTTATCAGCCCCTTATCTTATTTCAAATGATATGATTTTGTTGTTGTATTATTTAGTTTAGTGCGTTGATCGTTTGGTCAAATTTCACCAAAATCGATTATATTTCGTCTTTTGAATATGAAAATTGTTGCTCTTACAAACTGTTAATTTCTTTATTTTCTCAATGAGGACAAGTTATAATAGTAAAAATGGGATATTTGTTATTGACAAAGAATCAGTGATTCGATCAGATTCGAAAAAAATATCCGAATCAGGTCCGAATTCAAAATAATTAGTCGGTTTGTCCATCCCAAATTATTAGATCGTCCGATAAATCACGCAGAGGCGAAAGTTTGTGACGTTTTTCACATTTTTTCCGGATAAAAGGGGATTCAAACTCCTCCCAATATTCAACTTAACGTACTCATGTGTATTTTAATGGGTTGGGCACCCCTTTCTTTTTTGTTAGTTTGTTCAATGTAATCATCGTTTCATAAATGACGTAATATATAACGGAACCCAAACGGATGCCAAAGCATCTTTTTTGTTTAAGCATGGGTCACAGATGGATCGCGTCGTTGAGACGCGGTCCATCTGTGGCTCATGCTTGACAAAAGAGAACTTTTGCTTGGGATACTATACGTTTTGTACGGAATCGTGTGTAGTCCCAAGCAGTGCTGGGCAATTCGATTCGGTGATTCGAATCGATTCGAAGCACGATTAATTCGAATCGATCGTGAATCGTTCATAGGAACAAAAAACTTGTTGAGTGAACTAGGATTTTTGTTTTTAACGACGAAATGCAATCGATTTTGGTCAAATTTGACCAAAATCGATTATATTTCGTCGTTAAAATATGAAAATTGTTGCTCTTAGTGTGAATTGAAAATACACTGCAAACTATAAATGTCTTCATTTCCACAATGGATACAAATTATAATGGAAAAAATCGGATATTTGGCATTTACAAAGAATTAGTGATTCGATCCGATTCGGAAAAAATATTCGAATCAGATTCGAATTTGCCCAGCCCTAGTCGTAAGTTAATAAGGCGTCGTTCGCTGTACATTTTTTGAGAATGAGTCACGGTCTAAGACCGTAGCTCTTGCGTCATAATCAAATCAGAAATTTATTTATGTTACCAAGCATGAGCCACTGATGAATCGTGTCTCGTCGGACCTTTGTGTTAACTGTTGACTATGCATATGAGTGTGACAGCCATCCACGGTAGGTGGGGGTATTCGCTGTGGCATGTACGTGAGCCTATCGGATCGTTTACACCAAGAAGGGGGAGATAGTTTTATTGCCGCCCAGGGGAGATATCACTGTGCTTTACCATTGTGGTTCAGTTCCGTTTGAAATTCCGTTTAAAGAGCAGTTGCTGGTATTGCAACATCTTGCGTTAGCTCTTGTCATTCCAGTGACCGGCGGTGGTTGGCTCTTCTTTTTAGGTTCTGCTTTCGGCCTGGTTGAGAGCAATTCTACGACTGTTAAACACAAACCTTCGCGGTGACTTTGTATCTCTTCTGTGTTAAAACTACCAGCGATGTGAATTGTCATAAAGGTAACGCTCGGTGGTGAAACAACCGATTATCGAACCATCGACGATCAGGCCAATGTGATCGGGTTTAACCGACGGAGCCACCGAGCCGGCATATTGTTTCGCTTCTATGGCTCGAACGGGTGATCTTTACCCTTTGATGTTACCAAAGGCCATCGCGCTTTGTTCCTCTGCTATCCCGTGTCACTTTCGCCACAGCCATTGGGAAATATCAATTATTTATATGTATACGGTCACCTTAGAAGCGACGTGATTTCATTTTGTTAAGCATGGGTCACTGATGGATCGCGCCTGTGAGGCGCGGTCCATCAGTGGCTCATGCTTGAGAAAATGTAAATATACAGAATTCCGCTTTAAAGTTATTTTTAGATCGAAATTCACTGAAATGAAAAACATGGTTTGTATATTGGTGGCTTCACCTTTCCTTGTAAACCGATATCAGATTTGGAGACCGAATGTCCGGTTAACCAATTTGTTACCGAGGCGATTATGCCGTTGTGGACATGGTGGACTTTAAAATAATAAAAGTTTGGTGTCGGGTCGGGGGTGTTGTATATTAGATTATAGATGGGGAGGGGGACTTCCCGAACAATGAAAATATTTCTGAATTGATAGAGTAAAAGTTACATTTGGCATACGCTGCGTCGAATGTGCGCAAAAATATTTCGTCTCTTCACAATTTTACCGTTTCCTCTGTTTTTTTTCTGCAGATTCAGTGTAGATTCACACATCTCTCCCTCTTTTTATAACTTTTGCACGCCGTAAAATTCGTTTTTTTTACAATTTGTGACCTCAATTTTTTGCCATAGCTGCCCTTTTGCTGGCAAGTGTCCCCTCCCACCTATATGATTCATTGAAATATACTAAATCAACCAACAGTAGATAATACATCCGTGGTCTTTAAACCTTGTCGAATCCGCTTTGCGATGTTTACAGTAGTGTCGCGAGTAGGGCTGGGCAAAACCGAATCATTTGTAATTCGAATCTGATTCAAATATTTTTTTCGAATCGGATCGAATCACTAATTCCATGTAAATACCAAATATCCCATTTTTTAGTATTACAAATTTGTCTCCATTTCTAGAATCAAAAAATTTATAGTTTATTGTACATTTTCAATTCATACGCAGTGTCCAAGGAAAACAATTTTCATATTTTACCGACGAAATATAATCGATTTTGGTCATCTAGCAAGTTTTTGTTCCTATGAATATTTCACTATTAATTCGAATAAATTGTACTTCGAATCACCGAATCGAATTGTCCAGCCCTAGTCGCGAGATCAGAACATTTAGCCCAACAAGTTTCGTTCAGGCAAGGGTCACTGATGTATACGGTGCCGAGACGCGGTCAATCTTCGACTCATGCTTGATAAAATAAGATTTCTATTTGGGAAGAGAGTTCACATTTTGATAGAGCGATTCAAAAAATCATATAAAATGTATCAGAATTAATACACCAAAAATATGCGCGAAGCAGGTGCGCGAAAATTTTTCGCCATTTTGCTACGAATGCTTTCTATTTGGAACAAAAAATATAGAAATTGTAACGATTCACTTTTATAATTTTTAAATAAGCTTCTCACTATCTTTCAGTATTATCTTCAACTGTGTATATTGTTATTTTCTTGTTACCCCGTCTTTTTTTGTTAGTTTCTTTTAAACGCCTGGTTCGTAACGGAAATAAATACTGACAATAATAAAAGTAATTTGTAAACTACAACAAAACGTGCATTTCATAAAAAAATCATAATTTTTTGATTTTGTTGCTTTCGAATCTCCGTTAAAAACGAATCGAATATGTTAAGGGTGCCAGTCGTTTTGACTCTTAAGCCCTTTTTCCCCGGCACCATGGTGTTTTGGGTTAAAATCAGTTCTGTGTCCTCAGAAGACAACATATATCAGATTACAAACAATAATATTTAATTTCGATTATTATCTCACAAAAGAGAATAAATTGTTACGACAACCGGCATATTGTTACCGCACAATTCACGTCTCGCATGACTGGTTTTCTCAGAATTTGAATCGCGCGATGTAACCTGTAGTAACCCGACATTAAGTGTCGAATGAGGCTAAGCCTTCGGGCAAAATTATTTAGCCGGATTTTTTCACGTGGACGTGGCATTGAGCGTATGATTTCAAGGATTGTCAGGATAGAATAGAAAGTACCGTATATTCTGTTTTATTGTGTGGGAGAGGAAAGCCGAGAATATGTATTGAACATTACACGAGTTATCGTGCAGGCATCTCAGTAGCTTCAATCAGAAAAAACCTTTCGAAGCATGTTTGCCCAAGTATGGATCACAGATGCGACACACCTCCAAGGTGCGGTCCATGCTTGACGAAGCAAAGTTCCTGACATGGTCAGTATTAGGGCTGGGCAATCTGTGATTCGAAGCACAATTTATTCGAATCAATCGAGAATCGCTTATACGAACAGCTAAACTCACTAAATAAACTGAAATTTCAAATTTTAACGACAAAATACAATCGATTTCGGTCAAATTTGACCAAAATCGATTTTATTTTTTCGTCAAAATATGAATATTGTTGCTCTTGGGCATGTAGTGTGAATTGAAAATACACTATAAACTATAAATTTCTTTAATTTCACAAATGGTGACAAGTTGTGATGGTAAAAATGGGATATTTGTTATTTACATAGAATTAATGATTCGATCCGATTCGAAGAAAATATATTCGAATCGTATTCGAATTCCAAAGGATTCGGTTTTGCCCAGCCTTAGATTCGAATAGAACCAGACATGATTCGAATAAATATTTCTTATTTAGGATTATTTGACAAAAGCTTTAGCCAATAGGCCTGTGTTTTCGCATATCCAATATGAGAGAAGTGGTAGGTGGTTTTATCATCTCCCAGGGCAGATACACGAACTATACCTTATCATTGTGATTTAGTTCTGTTTTCCGCTTGGAGTGTAGTTGCTGGCATTTTATATTGTATTAGCTCTTTCACGTTTTAGTGGCCGTTGGTTAGCTCCTTTAAAGCACTGATTTCAGTTTTTCTGAGAGCAAGTTTCAAAAAAAAAAAAAAAAATTCATAATTACTAGAAAAAAATTCACCATCTATCACTTTTTCAATAATTATTGAAATAAAATCAGATTCGCCGAGGTTCGATCCGAAATGACGTGATCCGACATCACATAAAACAGAAAGCCTGTGAGTTAATGACAAAGACAAGATTCGAACCTTTAACCTTTCTGCTAAGAATGCAAGCAGTTATTCTGTTAAAAATAGTCACATCCGGCGACCTTTGTTCAATATTATGTTATAGTGAGTCAATGTTCGTTCAAAGTACACGGACTATTTTTTTTATTATTATTATAACTCGCTCGGAGCAAGGCTGCAAGAGACATATCATATTTAAAAAGTCTCTTAAAGTTACCAAGGTGCAAAGAGATACATGAAATGTAGGAATGTGAACTTAAGGAATCCCCCCTCCCTGACAGATGTCTATTGTCGCGGGTTTTAAGACCTTGTAGATCAACACGATCAGACACGCAGTAAGAAGGCAAGGGATTTCAAGGTTTACCATTTTAAAACAGTATTTCGGATTTTGATAAAAAAAAAAAAAAAAAGATGAGGTTTTGTTAATGATAAGGGACTTTGGCGAAAGAATGGTTGGTTTTGGCTCCTTTTGATAAGCTGCCTTCTGCCTTGCTTAGAGTGAATTTCGAGATTGAGAAGAATGAAGAGTGGGCAGGAAGATAGGAAATGTCACGGGTTTTGAGACGAAAGAAAGTGCATTTTCTTCGGGGCTTTCGAATAATTTGTAGGCCGAAAGCAGAGCCTAAAAGGAAGCAACTAACGACGAACTTAATAGCAAAGAGCTATGGAAAGATGTAGTGCCAGGAACTGTACTCAATCCAAGCGGAAAACATACCAAATGAAACTGAATCGCCATAGTGAAGTGCAATAAGTGGTATCTGTCCTGGGCGATGGTGAAACCATCTACCACATCTTCGCTTCCTATTAGTCGGCTCTTGCGGCACGCAGGAAATACGCTAAGAACATTCTAGAGCCCGTGCCTACTGGCTTCATTTGTAACTATGTATGTATATAGTATTTATTTCACTTTTGTTTCCAGCACAACTTCCAAATATATTTTCTTGTTTTTACTGGTTTCAGCAAACCAAGTTTGTCGAGCCTGGGCTACAGATGGACCGCGCTTTGAAGTCGCGGTCCATCTGCTGCACATGCTTGACAAATCAAATTTTCATTTTTTTGTTTTGTTTCTAATAACGTGCCAAATTTATCGATCCTTTGTGACGTAACTATTTGTCGATAAGGCGTCTTTTGGGAGTTGTTGCTTGCTTTTTTGATAAGGATGTGTTTATTCAGAAAAAAAACGATATGGAATTATTTGGCTTTTTGGCGCGTTTCGGATAAGAATGTACCGCAGGTCGGAAGAGTTTTCCCAGGCACGGGGACATGCATGTAAATTCACGTCTTGGGCTGAGTGGGACTTCAGTTTTTTTTTTTTTTTTTTTTTTTTTATTAAAAAAAATTAGCTTAAATCAAGACCAAAAGCAGTGCCGCTTGTATTGAGGAAAAAGCTGATACTTATTTGAATGAACCACCGAGAGCAAGGTATTGCTACGATCTACGATCTATATATGGTTGGAATTCGGCCGAGTCAGGTTAAGTTAAATCACCCTGGGTTGAGAGTGCTGAGCGGGGGAATTATCGAGTCAGTTGGAAAAATAATAATTTTGAAACATCATTTGTTAAACATGGGGCACTGATCGTACCAAGTGTCGGCGAACGATTTCCGGAATTGGCGAGTCCGATCCGCCTCGAAAAAAGTGAACTGAGTTTTATATTAACGACAATACGCGCCAAAGGGACGCACAAGAAATTTTTTTGCTAAAGAAACATATTTTAATTAATAATGCAATTTGTTGGTAAATCTTACAAAAAACACCCCCGATATTTTAAGCTTTTGGGGGCAGGATTGATACGGCGCGATTCATCTGGGGTACATAGTTAGCAAAATGGGGTTAATCGGAATAAAATTGTTATCGGTTCAAAATTATTTCCTACGAAATGGGCGTTTTTGTTACCGATAACGCGGTTTCCGAAAACACACATTTGTTGAAGATAAGACGGGGTTTTCCAGAAAAAGGAAATGGAAAATAACTGAGAATGAAAAAGCATGACGTAATACAAGGGTGGGTTGAGGTGGCAGCCAGACTAATTCTATTTTGTCAAGCATGAGCCACAGATCGACCGCGTCTCGTCGACGCGATCCATCAGAGGCCCATGCTTGACATAAGATTCATTGAAAAAAAAATTTTCGATTGTATGTGAGCGACAGGCCAGCATATCCAGACAGTGGCGATAATTTTAATGGAGTTTTTATTTACTCCTACGTTGAAAAATTCCACGTTTTTTGGATTAAAAGGGAAAAAATGTATAAAAAATAGTGATTATCTAAATGTTGGTTTATTTTAATTAAATTTAGGTGTAGTATTTTAAAATTATGGGTGAACGTGCCCCCTCAACGCAGTCCACTACTACTGAGGCTTTTGTCATTCCCAATGACCGAGACCGAGATAATAGCCTCCAAATTTGCTTTCTAGGACAAAATAATGAATTCCCAAGTCTAGCTCGCGCCTTTAGACATAGACAAGACATAGTTTATTTCGACACCTCTGTCGACACAAAAGGCGATACGAATAAAGATATAACATTACAGAGTTATCAGGAAAGCAAACAAAACCTAGAAGAAAGTTTAAAAACGTGCCACGGAATAAGTTTCAAGGAAACATAGAAGAAAGTAACACGCGTTTGCTTACCTCATAGATTATCATTTGCGATAAAATTGAATGCGGGTCTTTGAAAACCTAATAATAAAAATGAAAATCTTAAACCGAAAGTAAATATTTACCGCGTTTTGGCGGCGCCATTGTACACAGACTTTGGAACTGACGGTTTTGGACGGACGTGGGTGGTTTCGCAGATGTAAGCCTGAGGGCGGTACGGAAACAGAAATATATATTTTTGATAATTATCATCGCTCAGGACAGATACCCCCTGGTCTACCCCTGCCACAACCCCCCCCCCGATAGGATCAGGGACGGGCCACAGCATATACTTCGAAAAACTAAAAAAGCGGTTCCAACTCTTCTTTCTCGTGTTGTGGCGCGATTTATCAGTATCTCATGCTTGGCAAAAGAATATTTTGACTGGTCCATCTATGGCGCATACTGGAGAAAGCGAAAATTTCCCATTGAACATGGCACTTGAACTGAAAAGTGCTTCACTATATTGAATAGATCTCAACGGATGGCGCGATTTCCGTTCGACCTTTGGACCGGACCGTTTTAGCTTGCACTTTTTGTGATCGATGCGTGCTATTGAAATCACGAATAAGCAATGTAGGCTGTGGTCGAATGAGTAGCGCAGTCGGAATAATATTGAAGAAATGTTGTGTTGAGCGTGCGTGCTCGATGGATCGCGCTGTCGTGGAGTAAACATGTTTTTGTCAAGCATGAGTCACTGATGGATCGCGCCGCTGCGGCGCGATCCGTCAGTGGCTCATGCTTGACAGAAAAAAAAACCAACCGACGAAGAAGACCTTTGATCGTTCGCAGACGATCGACTCATTGTGATGTAACATACGAATAATACCTGTCACCTTCTCGGACTTTAACCACAATGGCGCGGTCGCCCATTGACCATTCGCGTTTGCTTGTTTTTTGACGTCTATTTGTACGCGTTAGATAAGTTTTTAATCAAGTTTACTCAAAGTACGGTTCAAATGAGTTACTGGAAATTTGTCAGAGGACTTTGAGCTCTTAAGTTTGAGTTTTTTGTGTTTCAACTTTGGTACAGAAAGGTACCGTGCATTGAATACTGTTTTTTTTTTATATCCACTTCTCGGAGTGGGTCACCCTGACCAAGGCTCTGTATCAGCGGCCACTTATAGACGGACAGGGTTAGAATTGTTGGAAGGATATGACCTTTCGTGTTCGGCTTAGTCTACTCAAGTTATTACACTCTAGATCGAGTGGGGAGTCATGGATTGACAAGCCGGGTTCGACGAGAATTTCCATAGAATGCTTGTGCAAAGGATGGCTCAGTTGCTGGTTTGACATTTTTCTTAAGTCTGCGATTTTTCTGATTGTTACTTGATTTCTTCTGGCGTCGCTTCCGTCCTCACGTAGAGTGAATGTCAATAAAAAAAAAAATGATTTTTACGTATCACAGGTTGCTATTTTTTATTGAGCCTGAAGTAACCAACCAACAGCCACTCAATAGCAAAAAGCTACTAAAAGATGTAGTACCACCAACTGCGCTCGAAGCGGAAAACATCCCAAACGGAGCTGAACTGCTATGGTGAGGTGCAGTGAGTGTTATATGCTCCGGACGATGATAAAACCATCTACCGCTTCTTTGTTTCTAGTCTTCTCTTACGACACGCGTTAGGACTATTCTACAAGAACCTCCATTTAATTTTTCATCGTATCATATTCGATCGAATATTCTCAAATCTTGTTCAATCCGGGTAATAATGAAAATATTAAAAAAAAAAAATTTTTAATATATAACATCGGCGAGAATCTTTGAATCTGTGTAAAAAATTTACACGCTTGTTTCAATTTTTAAAATGGAAGTAGTTTATTGGTTTTATGACATCACAGTTTGGTGGAATGTTTTTCCTGTGTTTGCTGAGTGGAGTCAACGACCGAATATTTCCGGGACTGGTCGGGTTACTTCGGGAGACTTTTCTGGCAGAATTTTTCTTACTCAAGCGTGAGACATAGATAGGGACCACGCCATGGGCGTGGTTTATCTATGTTCCACGCTTGGGTGAGCAACATTCAAGTCAAGTTGGAACACTTTGCTTTAATTCCCATGGGCCATGTATAGACCACGCCTCGAAAATATCAAATTCCTAATAAACTTATTTATTGTTGATAAATGTACCACGTATACTCATGTCAAGCCGGCTACAATGGGCGCGTGTTAGATGGAATGACATTTTTATCAACCAAGTTATAACTAGTAATCACGAATTTTATTTTGTCAAGCATGAGCCACAGATGGACCGCGTCTTATCGACGCAATCCATCAGTGACTCACGCTTAACAAGAACTTCTTCGGCGAAACTTTTCTATTTGCGAAGGCGTACTAATCCGTAAAACGGACTTTGGTCGCCTCATGGGAGAGAATCAAACCTCGTCTGTGGCGTGATCGTAAAGTTGAAGCCAGTTCGGATAGTATGTGATCAACGTGAAGGTATTTATAAATGTACATGTGGAAACATTTGTCAGTCAAGAGAGTGAGGAGGGTTTTATGTGGGTTGAGGAGGCGCAGAAAAGTGCAAAAATGTGATTTTTTCGAATACGTTTAAAAAAAAATGGTGGTGCTCGGATAGCAGGCCTTGAATAAGCGCATTACAAATCAAAATGCAGTAAAAGGAAGTAAATATCATCACTAACGAATTTCCAGTAGAAAATTATATTCTTTTAAATATAAGCCCCTGATGGACCGCGCCTTTGCGGCGCGATCCAACAGTGACTCATACTCTAACGGAAAAAAAGAGCTTAAAGCAAGAGAACTCTATTGCTTCATCTATTGCGGCGATGTTGAAGTTGAAATTGGTTCGGATATTATGTGGCGCGGCGCGAATACTTTAACCAAAAAAGGGTTAAATTGAGAGAACCCTGTTGCCTCATCTATGCGGTGATGTTAAAGTTGAAGTTGGTTCGGATAGTATGTGGGCAATGCGAGGTATTTATAAAAGTGCATGTGAAAAAATTTATCAGTCAAGAGAGTGAGGGGGTTTTATGTGGGTTAAGGAGGCGCCGGAAAGTGCAAAAATGTGGGAATTTTAATATTTTTTGAAAAATGACGGTGGTGCTCGGATAGCAGGCCTTGAAGAAGCGCATAAAACTTCAAAATGCGAAGTAAATATCATTACTGACGATTTTCCGTAAAAAAATATATTCTGTTAAGCATAAGCCACTGACGGACCACGCCTTTGCGGCGCGATTCAACAGAGACTCTCACTTTAAAAGAAAAAGGGTTAAAGGGAAGAGAACTCTGTTGCTTCATCTATGCGGTGATGTTAAAGTTGAAGTTGGTTCGGAAAGTATGTGGGCAATGTGAAGTATTTATAAAAGTTCATCAGTTAAAATTTATCAGTTATAAAGTTATGGAAGGGAAAAAGGGTGGGTTGAGGAGACTCCAGTAAAAATATGCAAAAAATACACATTTATTTAAGGTTTTGTAAATGTTTTTAAACATTGCCGTCAATGGCGCGAAGAAATTTTTTTTAAATTGGAGTAAATGTTATAATTTTGGATTTTCAAACCTCCCGCGTTAACGGCGAATGTTTTGATCTACAAGCCCTAACGTATTTAGGAGGGGGATGCATAGTGGTGCCATGCAGTGTTAATCCGGGAAAGTGCAACTGCACGTGGGTAAAAATAACGCGCACAAGCATACGTAGATGCAACCTCTTTCGGTTGATTTCAATACTTGAGGTCTCAAGCAATTATACGTTTTACTTTTTCAGATTCCAAATCAACTTAACATATGTAACAAGACTCGCACCACGTCACTGGAGTTATAAATTTTTCTAATCTATAGAATGGTTTCAACCGACAACTTACGATATTCTGGAAGCGAAGACGATATGTCGATGACGTCATTTAATGATGACGTCATTATGAGACGAAATTCGGCGGAGTCCGAAATGCAATGTCCGCATTGTGCTTTCAGATGCGCCTCGCCCTCCTTTATGACGCAACACTCGTGGGAAATGCATCCTCTACTCATGAGACAAAAGAAACACTTAATCACGTCATCAAGACCTGATGAGCTCTCTTCTGGTGGAACATCCCAATTTCATACTCAGGATATAGAAATCTCAAACGCGCCTTCGGCGTACCAACCAGCACAAATACACGAGACAGCTTTGGAAATGAAGGTTTGTCGACATTTTATTTTCTTTTTTTGAACGACGCAAGGTTGTGCGACAGAAAACCACAAGATTTGCCTTCATTTTTTTATCATGTCTGCGACTAGAGGATGCATCGCTCTTATAATTTCGCCGCCTAACCGGATTTCAATATCAGAAGAATTCTGTCAGAGCTCGTTTTGTCAATTCTAAGCTTCACGACCGACAACTTTACGTGTAGAATTGTAAAATCCTCATATTTTCGTGATAAAAATTGAAAATACATTCTCTCTGCGCACGGCGCACTGTAAGCGAATGAAAACCATTCGCACTTTCGATATTCACTCTTATAACCGTTGCCAGATTTTACTAACTTATATCATTCTTGATTTCAGAACTGTTCGCTGTCAAACGAAGAATCTCGTTCTTTAGGTGAAGATAAATTCGATCAACAAAGTCAAGATCGTTATACAGCACAATACACTGCAAGACAAAATGCAGCGAGGTAAAATGAAACTGTTTTTTGATAGAAAAAACATGATATCTTTCCACAAAATTACAAGTATCTTGTAATTTTGTGGAAAGAGATCGTGTTATTTCTTTTCTTGACTTTGATGTTATCTTATTCAAGTCTCCTTATAACTATAATAACATACGGACCCGAAGTCGCGAGTAAATAGGGAAGAAGGTTATGCAGTTCGCCATACCACGGAATCTCATTTTTTTATTTCTGATATTTTTGAAACGTGATAACTTGAGTAGTTTAAAAATGTATTGAACGATATTGATGATTTGGGTCGATATGTTATTATCCCCACCATTTTAATTTAATCGTAAAAAAGTGGTTCTCGGGGAGATAAAAGAGTCAAAGTGCGTCAAGGTACGCGTCAAGCGCAGATTTGTGCCCCAGGATTGGAAATCTGGAACATTTTTCATAATATGGTATTTGTCATCATGACTTTACAAATATCAAATACTTGGTATCAATTCCCTAATCCGAGAAACTATATTTTTGATGCATATTTTGTTAAGTATGAGTCTTCTGTCGTTCACGCTTGACAAAATTAAATCTCTAACTACTTCATTTGACTTAGTAATCAATGTTTTAATATGAGAGGATTGAATAACAAAAATAGTAAAAAAAAAACTTAAAACCGTTTCGTAATCTTAAAATACCGTAAGCCACCCCCCACCCACACAATTTGTCTTGATTCTAACCTAAAATGGTCCTTGTTGACATCCTCGCTCACTCCTGCTCATGCGACCGGATTTAACCCCTCACGCGCTCAATCTCTTCTTTTTCCTTTTATTAAACTCAAGTATTTTGTTTACAGATCTCTCTCACTTCTCTCCGACGCGGCCGCCATCTTGGATGCCGCACCAGAACAAGCTTGTGAAAGTGCTCCACAGCGACATGTAGCGGTTGTGAAACCAGTACCTGTTGAAGCTCAGCGTCAAGTTGTTGCGCCGACCACCACAAATATGCAGCAAACGACGACAATGTTGCCTCAATACATTAACAAAGATCAATTGGTTTATGCGCCGTTGTACAATGCTTACATACCAAGCCTTAACCAGTATGTTAGCATACCTATACCTGTGGCAACTGGGCTCTTCCCGACCCCGACCATGATCAACCAAAACTTCGAAACAACCATGAAAAACTATTTTAATATACAACCGCTACAGAATACACAATTTCTACCTACTTTGACACAGACCCAAATTGGCCCGATCCCCCAGCCGCCACAATCGGCGCCCTTGGTGCACCCACAACCAGTTGCAGCACAATCAGGACACATTCAGCGACAAAGTGGTCCCCAATTCAGGAAAAATGTACCTGAAGCACCCACAGGGACAAAGGAAATCAGGACATTGTTAAAAACGGTGCCAGCTGTGCGCAATGTGGACATAGGTCAACAAGGACAATTCAACTTGTCTCAAACATCTATAAAAACAGAGCCATTGAATGGACACACCCTTGCAACACACCCTTTGAGCAAAAACACCAGCCTGGGGAGAGAGCGCCAAGAGGCGCTTGAAAAGGCACTTCTATCAACCGACTGTTGTGATATTAACGACTCTAGCACCACAATGCCCTTCAAGTGCCCGGACGGGGTTTGGCGCATGGTTAAATTCAAGTGCATCCGTGGGTTGTGGTTGGTGCAGATACCTGGGTCCCCGACTCCCACCGTGTACGTCCCCTGCGAGGACGGTAAAGTTCTCAAACAAGCGAAGATCCAGACGGGAGCAAAAACGCCTCCACAGGCGATCGGGCACAAACGGAAGCTATCGGATCCCACGGGAATCAGCAACGGTCTCGAAGTGAAACGGTTATGCGCATCTGCTCCTGTTGAGGGTGCAAAACCTCAACCCGGAGCAGCAAACGTGACACCAATGGTGCGCACACGATCCAACCCCTCCCTGCCCGAGCCCAAGCAACACTTCACCAGCAGCGAGGGCAAACGAGTCAATATATCAATGATAAAACACAAATCAACTCCTACATCCGGCAGTTTGATTAAGACTTTATTATTACGCAAACCCACGCCTTCAAAATATATGACGTCATCAACACCCACAATCCCGATGACGTCATCACATGTGAATTCAATGACGTCAGCAATCACAAATGGAAGAATGCAATGCAAATCATCCTCTGGGCAGCAAATTTCCTCGACTTTTGCCCGGCCTGCACAGCTTAACACAAACTCAATGGTGTATTAAAATGACTTGCAACCGTCTTTTAAAGTACTTTTCATCTTGCCAAACAGAGTTATTTTATTCAACTTTCCTTGTCAGGTATGAGCCACTGATGGATCGTCCCGGTGAGGCGCGGTCCATCTGCGGCCCATACTTGACAAAATAAAACAATTGGTCGCCAAAGTAACAATATCAGGCGAAGACTTTTTGTAAAGATTTCCAGCGAATGTTTCGTTTCTCAAAAATAATGAAATTTGAAATTCAAAGCGCCCTATTTTTAAAGCCTAAAAAGTGCTACAAACTTCGTTTTTGAAGATTCTCCTGTTTCCCATATCTGGTAAGAATATGTCCGGGGTTCACACTTTCTTTTGTGTCCTTGTTATTTTCCATAGCGCTTGGTACTTGGTTACGTTGTATGTGTTTTATCGTTGCAAATTGTTTGTCCTTGCTAAAATGTCTGTTGGCCAGAATCAGAATATTTGTGGGGCTATGCTTTGATAAGTATGAGTCACTGATGGATCGCGCCGCCGTGGTGCAATATATTTTGAACTTCCGAATTTATATGTGATTTTTATTGGAATTCACTCTGAGCAAGGTCGAAAAAAGTATCTGAAAAGAAAAACTAACGGTCACTTAACAAAAAGCTACTACGAGATGTAGTGCCAGCAACTGTACTCCAAGCGAAAAACACCCTAAATAGAAATAAAGTGTAGCGAGCCGTATCTGCCCCGGGTTATGGTCCATCTACCACTTCTTCGCTTTCTTTTAGTTGCCTCTTACGACACGAAGTTATTAGGACTATTTTGAAGCACACCAGACTAGAGTTTCAAGGCGCAATTGGATAATGGTCATCTACCCATGTTGGCCACGCAGATTACTTTGGGTTCGGATCCTGGCGAGTTCGATTCTTTTGTACCCTACCGAATAACAGAAAGAGTATTCGAATTTTTCGAATTGGAAATGTACCCGATTCGATTCGACTTACATTTAACATGGCATCCCTGGTCGTGTTTGTCAATTATTGTGCATTGTGTACCTTTGTTTCTATTTTTTCGCTTTAGTCTCATTTTTTCTTTCTTTTTTTGTCTTAACTTATAATAATTGTGATTTCATAATTTGCTTTGAATTAATTTTGCAATATTGTTATATGACATCATAATTTATCGCCATTCTTTGCAAGATAATTATATTTTCAAGAAACCTTGGAAATAATTCAAATTAGATTCATTTACGCGTTTCGGTGGTTTGAGGTGAAAAGGTCCCCATATTGTAACTGGATAATACCCACGTAGTCGAGATCTTATTTGTCGATTATGAGTCACTGATAGACCGCGCCTCGACGCGATGCATCAGTGACTCATAATTGATAAATATGCATCGTTTGTCTCTATGAAAATCCTTGACCCTTGTAAGTTGATATGTGTACGACATACGAACGAATATGTGTAGCGCCCTCTATTGGCGACACATACTTTAAAAATTTCGTATAAAAATACTCTGACTATTAATAGGCGAAATAATGTTAAAAACGCGATCAAATGATGCTTCATGTAATTTTCACAAAAAAAAGTTCGTCTTCTTTTTAAAGGTGTTTATGACGTCACTATTATTAAAAAAGTTCTTTCGATATATTGGTGATAATATATTTAATGCCACTGTAATTCAAGAAGGCTTTGAAAAAATTAAAATTTAAATAATTTCACTGTTAAAAAGCGGCAAAATCACCCAAAAAGTATTCTTATCCACTAACTATTCTAGGATATGGTGTAACCTGTGAAATGAAAATACATGAAAGTTGGTTTTACCGATTTTTTACAGTGTTTAAATGTCTATATATAAAATTTGAAGAGCTGAATCAGACGGGCCGGTCTGCAAACTATATTGGCTGATTATTATTATATTTGCAATAAACTTTATGTTTCAAACTCTGTATTGATATGCCTACGGTTGAGTGATCACAATAGAAAATAGGAAAATAACTTAATAATTAGTTTAATTAGTGGAGGGAGTGTAGTGCGCTTCGTTTCTCTCAAAAACTGCTATAAATGCTATAAATTGGACAAAATTTTTGCACGCTTTCGGCCTACTGTTATATTATTTAATTTTTTTCTAAAAACACAAATTTTCATATTTTCGGGCAACGATTTTGGGGAGGAAGGGGGTAATTTCTGCCTTTGCATTGTGATGCCCAGGTCCGGGCAATTTGATTCGGTGATTCGATTCTATTCGAAGCTCAAATTATTCGAATCGATCGTGGTTAGGGCTGGGCATTCCGATTCGGTGATTCGAAGTACAAATTATTCGAATCAATTGTGAATCGCTCAGAGGAACAAAAAACAATGCTAAATAAAGATAATTTTTCGTTTTTAACGACAAAATGCGATCGATTTTCGTCAAATTTAACCAATATCGGTTGTATTTCGACGTTAAATGAAAATAAATCGTTTTAAGTCAGTTTATGCTAGCATTTGTAATTCGTAACTGTGTATTTCCTGATTATCACAATGGAGTCTATAATAGTAATAATTAGAGATGGGCCGATACCAAAATTTCCGCCGATACCGATACAAGTACCGATACCACTTGCGTAATTTATATTCCGATACCGATACCGCCGATTACTTTGTTAAATAGGTTAAAGGTCTTTTTGTATCCACATACTTATGCCCTTGTTATAGTTGCATCCACGTATGTGTGCGCCTACGTACATTTGTATCCTTGAACTATTGCATCCATTTGAGTGCAAACTTTAATGGGTGAAAATATAATGAATTGTTGCTGCGTTCAAGCATACATGGGTCCAAAGATTGAGCGCAAATGTTCGTGGTTACACAACTAACGTGACATCTCATTGAGACCAAGGCCACGATACACATGAAGTTGTCTTACCGATTCGTTGCATTACGTTCGAGCAATAAAATAAAAACGGCCTGAATTGCTTTGCGTTAATCGTGTTCACATGTTCACATGCGTGCAAAGCACAAACGCAAAAAAGAAACAAGCACTCTGCGGTAGCTTTCATAGCAAGCCGCTCTGTTTCATTGGAAAACGTGCATGCAGAGCATTGCGCTTGCGTAAACCAAACCAGGAAAAAACGCAACCTACGCAAACGTGTAGTGCGACCTTAACACCTTTTCCTGCATCAAAAGAGCATATATTGAGTGGATTGATGGGTTTTATTTAATAAAACCCAAAGTGTAAATAAAATTGTTCACGCGAGACATGCCCCGTTTTAATTATTTTTCAGAGCAGTGGAATTCGAGGTCTTTCCATTTATTATCAGTAAATAAAGCCTATTTGTACGCTCCGTTGTAAAGATGTACCCGGTATCGGTATCGGATTTGGTATCGGCGGTATCGGTGATGAAAATTTTCCGATACCAGTACCGATTCCGATACTACAAAAATCACCGATACTTGCCGATACCGATTCCGATACCGATACATCGGCCCATCTCTAGTAATAATACAGACTACTATAGTAATAGTGAAAATGGGATATTTGTTATTTTTATGAAATCAACGATTCGATCCGATTCGAAAAAATTATTCGATTCAGATTCGAATTCCAAATATTTGTTCGTATAAATATTACTTAATTTGTAGCGTTGCGTTCCTTGATTTTGATAATAGGGATAAATTGTAGTGGAAAGTTGAACACTTGCTATCTGTACGGGATTAGTGATTCGATCGAGTCGAAAAATACATTCGAGCAGATTCGGATTCCCAACGATTCGGGTTTGCCCGGCCCGAGCTATGGTTAGGCAGTTCGATTCGAATCGCTTCGAAGCTAAATTGCTTCGATTCGGTTGTGAATCGTCCGTAGGGACATAAACATGCAAAATGAAGAGGAATTTTCATTTTTAACGACAAAATACAATCGATTTTGGTCAAATTTGACCAAAATCGATTGCATTTTCTCGTTAAAAATAAAACTTCTAGTTCATTTAGCAAGTTTTTTTCCTATGAACGATTCACCACTATTTATTCGAATAAATTGTGATTTGAATCGAATTTCCCAGCAATAGTGTTTTGCTAAAATCGCAAAATGTTATACGCAACACGCGAATCTTAGATTAGTTCACACTTTATTTTGTTCCGGCAATTGCCTTGTTGGATATTCCGATGAGACGCTAGGTGGCGTGCTCGATCTGTTTGAACATTTCGTGCGAGGGCGTGATAACTGAGACGACGCTTGAACATTTCACCACCGAGCGTGCCCTTCAGCAAGGCACTCCGCGCGTAGCTCTCACGTATCTGAATAGACACGCATTCACTACAAAGGTTCTCACCTACGCAGGTATAAGGCCACCGGTAGGTTCACTGACAGGGCAAAGCAAAAAATTCGCCCTCTCCCCCTCCTGAAACCATCATGTAGTTGGATCCACTGACCCCTGGGACATATTTATTTTTTATTTTTGAAATTCGCTCAGAGAAAGGCTGCAGGAAACAAGTCGTACTCGGAAGGTCCCCTGTAGCCACTAAAGTGCAAAGAGGTACATAAAATGCAGGAATGTGAACTGAGGAATCCCCATCCCTGATAGATGTCTATTAACGCGAGTTTTAAAGCCTTGTAGATCAACACGATCAGGAAATCAGTGAGAAGGCAAGGAATTCTAAAGTTTAGAGATTCTTGGAAAAAGCTTCTTGCATAAACTGTTTGTGACATTGTGGAACCTTTCATCGATTGGTAGCCAATCGATGAAAAATTTTGTTCGGAGCAACGAGAGCAGAACGCTCCCTTGAACAAAGACCATTATGATATCTGTGAAATAAGCAGAGTGAGGTACGTTGCAGCGGTGTGTCAAACTTTGCAGACCGGCAGAAAGTTTATGGTCAATCATATTGATCACACGCTGTTGAATACGGTCGATCATGCCAGGAACAGTGACAGCGACACAGTCCCAAATGTGACAGCAATACAGGGTCGAATCAGTGATTTGTACAAATGAAGAATGATTTCGGGAGAGATATAATGGCGAGTTCGATATAGAGAACCAACTTTCCTTGAAGTTTGTTCAGCAATGCTATGTTTTATTTTGTGCGTACTATGTGCACAATACGGAAAAGACAAAAAATTGTATAATAGGATGAAAAAAATAATCATTAGTTGAGAATAAATGTTTACTGCGTATCGCAAAGCAACTGCAGCCCGGGGCAAAGGTCACAGCGTTGTCGTGAGTTCATTTCACATAAACAATTCAAAGTTCAAATTCCAAATCCATTGTTCTAGAGGTTGAGAAACATTCAAAACAATTTAAAAACTGTAACAAAAAACCAGTAAAATCGCCGTTTTTCGCCAGTAAATTTAATTGATGATATTGAAATATAACTCTTAAATCGACCTTTTGTTTATTTATTGAAATTAACCCGAACCAAGGCCGGAGCAGCTCCCAAAGGAAACTAACCAACGGCCACTCAATAGCAAACAGCTACTAAAAAGATGTAGTAACAGCAATTGCACTCTAGACTGAAAACATCCCAAACGGAACTAAACCGTGATGGTTGTTATCTGCCATGGGTGATGATAAAGCCAGCTACCACTTCTTCAAACCAATTAAGAACTGTAGATTGAACGCGCTGCTGTATAATCGACTTTCATGCCAACTATGGATTGTTGATGGACCACGTCATCTAAAATAGACTTTTATTCTTTAAACCAATTATGGGCTGTTGACGGACCGCGCCGAAAAACGCGTGGTCCACCAACAGTCCATACTTGGGGTGCCCGGTTAGCTCAATTGGCGTTGGGAATACGCTTCGAGCTACGCATCTCTGATTGTCATGACGCAAGTTCGAATTCCGTGAGGGATGATGATTAAATACGAGAGCCTCGCCGGTGCATGGTGCCTAAGCGCCGTTTACGGCTTCCTCCACCAACCAGGTCCATGTACAGGAAAAATGAGAAATACGATAATCAAAAGCCTTCACCCCGATTCGTAACTGGTATCTGCACGAGACGTCGTGGTTTGTCATATGGTTAAGCTGTATTTTCGGCTTTCCTCTCCCGCAGGATATGGGAAATTATATCCTATAAATCTCATTAACAAAGCACGTTTCGAATATTTCAAAATGTACAACGACCGTAAATAAACGTTTAATATACTGTATTTTTTTCACAGTATTATCATCATCGCACAAATATGCGGCTTGGACATCTCATCGCCGCCAGCATATTTGGCGTTGGAATATGATAGCAATCTTGGCAATAGTGTTATTTTACTAAACGAAAAAATCGCACAACACACAATGGCTTTTGGCAGTAATTTTGAAATTGTGTTTTAAAAGCCGAATTGTTTCTATAGAGTAACAGTAGCCATCGCAATGAACACAGAAAATCTGAACATTTTCTTTCTGTGAGTTGAGTTGTTTGCGCCATTCATTTTGTTGAAAAGCTTTACTACCGCGATCTTCGAAAAGAACTGTCAAATCTTTTTTTTTTATTTATTCCAGCCACTTCTTAGAGTGGATTACTCTGCCCTGCCCCAGCGGCAACTTATTTTATCTGAATTCGCTCAGAGCAGGGTTTTAAGAAACTTTCAATAATAAGATTCGCCCAAAACCACAGTTGTGCAAAGTGCTGCACGAGGACAAAAATGAAGGCTGAAGAACCTTCATTCCCAAAAGACACTTAACTGGAATTGCTGGAAATCTTTGATCTTTTCTTGTTCGTCTTAGCCTACCCAAGTTGTTATACCCTGGGTTGAGTATTGGGCATGGATTAACAAGTCGGACTCGAACCCGAGATCTTGAATCTGCGTTATCAACATGTTTAACCGCTAGGCCATCGCTCCCACGAGTATGTGTCAGTGATAGATCGAATCGATGAGGCTCGGTTCATCTGTGGCGCATGCTTGACAAAATATGATTTCTGATTGGATCCGTGGATATATGCTTTGAACCTTTTTCTTTTTAAAATTTTTATGCTTCTTACGCTGTGTTTCTTTATTTCACAGTGAACATGTACTTATCTACGTGAATGTTTGTGCTATTGAACTAAGATCTTATCAAAATGGATAAAATATACTTTCCGATATCGCCCAGTATTTTCAAAAATATCCGCTGCGCGCTGCCCTCTGTTCATGCAACGTAAAGTTGTTTGCGGCATTCCCTTTGCTGCAATGCGACAGGAAATGAGCGCGACCGTGATTTTATGTTAAACTCGCACTTATGGATGTTTTGAGTCTCAAGAAAGTTATTTTTTAACCGTGTATGTCTTTCCGGTTAGTCCGAGCCCAAGTTATTAAACCCCGGGTTGAATGGTGGGCATTCATGAGTCGTGACTCGAACCCGATTTACTCAATTAATTTTTTTTGGACACGCGTTCGCACTGATACCATAATACGCTTTAAACTGTCAACACTTTTTGTTATTCACGCGTTCACGATACAAATTGAATATTTTGAAGACGATATGTGTTTGCTTGCTATACATGCGCCAATGCAATAGCGTATTTCGGGGGGGGGGGGGGGGGGGGGGGGTGGGGTGTGGGAGCAGGAATTTACTCTTTATTAATTCCATTTCAGCCCTTGAAATCGCATTTTCCAAAACATTTTCGCGCTTCCGGGGTGATGTTTCGACTGTTTCATCTTTCCTTTTAATTTTTACCTGCGGTGCTGATTATGACGTCATAATTTCATTTCGAAAACTTGTCCCCCTTTCAAGGTTCTGAACACGAATGAATTTATGTAATAAATTTCTTGTCCTCTTTTACTGCAGCGTTGGCATCAGCATCACATGAGGTTTTGTGAGCCGAATTATTGCTGCAGGAGTTCCATTGTCTATTGTTGACTAACAACAGCAACCGCGTATTTTGGAAATTCTTTAGATACACTGCAACAAAATGCAACAAAATCACTGGTCTTTGACAGTAATTTTGCTTGGTGGTATTGAAAATAAATTTAAAAAATTTAAAATTGACTTTTTTGGCCAAATATCGGGTGTTGATGGAACGCAGCGCGAAGGTGCGGTCCATCAACAGCCCATAATTGGCATAAATCTCATCAACATAGCGTTTTTTTAACTTTGGAAATATGCAAGTACTGCAAATGACCAGTAAATTTACTGTACTTTTGTTACAGTGTTTATGAATACGTGTGTAAAAACAAGCACGCGACTCTCATTGGTTTTATGTTCTGTGTTCTGCAACGTATGCATCACATGCGATGTTTATTAGTCAAATAGTATGATTTCATTGTATATTTGGTGAACGTGTCAAGGCGTTGGTTATTCAATTCAGGGGACATTTATAGTAATTGCATATTTCCAAATTAAAAAAAAAAAACGCCATGTTGATGGGACTTATGCCAACTATGGGCTGTTGATGGACCGCACCTTCACGGTGCGTTCCATCAAAACCCCATATTTGGCCGAAAAGGTCAATTTTGAATTTTTTTTTACAATACTGCCAAGTAAAATTACTGTCAAAGACCAGTGATTTTGTTGCATTTTTTGTAACAGTGTGCCCTGGGTGATAATAGAACCATCCACCATTTTCTTTTTTCCTTCAGAAACTCTTGCGACATGCAGAAAACACGTTGAAACAATTTTAAAATATGCCATCACTGGTTCATGCTTGGTGGTATCCATCTGACTGCAGCACATGCTTTAAAAAATAAAGTCGCAGATTGGAGATCTCGGGTTCGAGTCCCGGCGAGTCCGGCTCGTTAATCCATGTCCACCACTCCACCCATAGTGTAATAACTTGGGTATGCTAAGCCGAACAGGACAAATCATTTATTTCCAACAAATCTGACCCGGTCGGTCTATAAGTAGCCGCTAGTACAACAGGGCCTT
>OZ023149.1:3180998-3198591 GCA_963675895.2 Styela plicata
TACACAAACGTTCGGTATTCAGCCATATCTATTTCCTTTAATGTTATATTTGTTATTCAGTGCTTTTATCTATCTTCTGTCGTAGTGTAGTTTAAGGGGGCTCGCTGCCGTTCCGCATTCTTTTCGTGAGCTTATCGAAAAGCTCTCTTCAATTTTTATATATTATACATAATCGTATACGCATAGCTATTATACCTTATGGTGCAATATCACTGAAAATAGAATAGATGTCAACTTTATCCGCAGGTATGTATTATTATTTTATACCAGTAACACAAACGTTCCTCATTCATCCTTATCTATTTCCGTTAGTGATTTTTCATTTGTTATTCAGTGCTTTTATCGTTGTGCAGTTTAAAAGTTATTGTCATCCGTTTTTATAGGATAGAATATCATTTTTATCCTGCGTGAGAGGAAAGCCGAGAATACAGCTTAACCATATGGCGAACCACGACCTCTCGTGCAGATATCAGTTCCGAATCGGGGTGATGGTTTTTGATTATCATATTTTTCATTTTTCCTGTGCATGGACCTGGTTGGTGGAGGAAGCCGTAAGCGGCGCTTACGTGAACCACCGTGCACCGGCGAGGCACCCAGCAGACCTCTCGCATATAATCATCATCCCTTACGGGATTCGAGCAGAAGAATTTTCTGCTTTCCGGAATATGGCGGTATGTAACACGAGGTCTTTGGTGCAATAAAACCGATAATATTTCTGAAATTTGAAACTTGGCAATTTCGGGGAAATTTTGTGTAAAGTTAGTTGTCCATCCTGAACTTACATTTTCACTCTTGTTGGCGCAATTCCCGTTATTTTACGTACTAGTGGTTAAACATGTTGGCATCGCAGGTTGAAGATCTTGGGTTCGAGCCCCGGCGAGTACGGCCCGCTTATCCATGCCCACCACTCAACCCAGGTGTAATAACTTGGGTAGGCTAAGCCGAACAGGAAAAAAATCATAATTCGCCATCAATTGTAACCCTGCCCGTCTATAGGTGGCCACTGGTACAGGGCTTTGGACAGGGTGATCCACTCTAACAAGTGGCTATGAAAAAAGAAATATCCCACTTTTTGCCAAATAATCTTTTGTCAAGCATGAGCCACTGATGGATCGTGTCGAGGAGACGCGGTCCATCTGTGTCACATACTTGATAAAATAAACCTTCTCACCTAAGGCCACAATACACATGAAGTTGTCTTACCGCTGCGTTCCATCACGTTTCGGGTAAGAAAATGAAAACGGCAATACACGCCTGCATTGCTTTGCGTTGATCGTGTTCACATGTGTACAAAGCACGAACGTAGGCCGGCTCGGTTGGTTAGGCGCGATCATATTATTCGAAATCCCGATAGGTTCGATGCTTGACCGTTTAATCACCGCGCGTGCCCTTCAGCAAGGAATTTCGCCCCCGTAGGGGCCACGAACAGGCCCTCTCCGTTAGCTTGCATAACAAACCGTTCGGTTTCATTGAACGTAAGTAAATGCATGCAGAACATTGCGCAGGTAATATAAAACAAATATAGAAAAAAAAGCAACCTCCCTGCAAAACGTGTAGTGCGGCTATTCGGGCTGACTTTAACCGTCAAGGGTGAAAATTCGTGAATAATTTTTTGAAATAAATTTCGCCAGAATCACACGATACCAGACTCTTGTACACAGATGTTGAAACCAGAACCCACGCGAAGTTTCGCACAAAAGAGCAGGAGATTACACATTAAGCGCTGGAGGGTAAATTATTATACAAAAATGTTTAGTGTATTACGGTCATATCCGCGTAAATTAGACATGCCCCCGTTGAGTGGATACAAGTTGTTAACTGTCATATCCGAGAGAACACCTATCGAACAACCACAATGGGGACTTGCACACTTTGACTATTATTCGAATGTTTTGTAATTATCTTTTCTCTATTTCATTGTTGTCCATGTCAACTACCAAGTTGTAGCGATAAATCTCGAACCGAAATCTCGATTTTGTTTCGAAAGTTCTCAGCAATTCGGAGTTGATAATATCAAAGTTCCCTGTTTTGCAACTATTATTTTAGTCCAAGACTATTGGTATTCTTCTCCGGACAATATTTTGGACTGTTCTGTGATGTTTTTTTATTGAAATTTCACTATGAGTAAGGCCGGGAAGCAGTGCCTAGAAGGAAATAATTAACGGCCACATCGAATAGCAAAGAGCCTACCTAAAGCTGTGAGCTATCAATTGCAATTATCAACGGAACACTTTACCCAACAGAATTGAAATAGAAACGACTACGCGGTAAGTGCAGTGCAGGTGGTATCAGCCCTGGATGATGGTAGAACCGATCAGAACCACTTCTTTGCTTCCCCTTAGTCGGCTCTTTCTGGCACGCAGGATATCTTAATGAAAGCACTCAAAGCATTGCTAATGCTCTGGATCTCACCAAGACCAAGAGTCCGTTTGTAATGCGCGGCCACTTATAGACGGACTAGTGTTTTCAGTTTGTTTGATATATGTGAATTTAACGATGCAATAATCAACATGGGGCGTGAGGAAACAGAGTCCCCCGGAAAAAGAAGACGGCACCGAAAAAAGTCGTGCACGGGGTAGAGGAAAGGGTCGCGCAGGAAAAAAAATCCCCCGAGGAGAAAAGTCGCCTGGAAATAATAAATCTTTTATCAACCATTAATTGTCGAGGGAAAACTCACTGGCATATTATCTCAAGCGGCGTCAAGTTGAAACCAAGTGTCAGATCTTGGAAATTCAGTTATCAGCAGGTTTAGGGCGCGTTGTTTTATTAAGCAAGGATTTTTCACTAAGAACCGTTAACTTAAGGAGCTATCTCCGAACATCGAGCAGATGGATCTAGGGGATATGTGTTCGCGGAGGACACCTTTTATCCACCAGTCCTCTATATGGACCATATGTTTGTAAGTTGTGGTAAGCATTTTAAAACCGTTCCATATGTGTTGTGAAAGTATATGCTTCGACAGGAGCTTTGCAAAGGTTTCGAAAAAACGCGGATATTCACTTGCTATCGCCGGAGGACTCTTGATCTCTCTATGGATAGCCTACTTCGGTGGCGGAAATGGAGACTGGTGTGATTTTTATAAAAAAAACTTAGAAAGGAACGGGGAAGTCAAAGGAATTCTAAATTTCATTTGTATAAATAATTCCGCGACAACACCGTGAGAGGTAACTTTGCGCGGCGACTTTTCCCCTACGCTCATCAACATAAAATTCCGCAGGTGTTTGCCAATCAACGGCCGACATTGTTCTCAAGTCTAAGTACGGCCTATTTGTCTTGTTTAACGTACGAGGCGATGAACAAAGATTGCTTTAATCATCGGAACGATCATTGCTTTTTCCCTTGTTAAATCGGATTGGAAAATATTACGACCCTAAATGCAGGACATAAAGCGCTGACCATAAAGCTCCCATGTTATATATAAATGGCATAAAAAAGGATAGCTGTTATTCGAGACCAGGTCCAAGGAAATTTGCTAACCAATCCGTACCGGAAAGCGGAGGCACTGAAATTAGGCGTAAATTGTGATAGGTTCGATGCTACGCCGGCAATCCTGGTTCAGACGAAGCTCACTAAACACAGATGAACCCGTGCGTTTGAGTCGGCGCGATCCAGTCAAAGGCTTCAATGTGCGTATGAGCGCTGCGCTGCGAGCGGTAGGTGAGAGAGAGAGAACAGCGAGTATCGCTCAGAGACGAGATAAATACTTTGGTATTTTTCATTCGATTTATGATCGCTACAAGATCAGTGCCGACGCGGACGATAAATAGATTGTGTACATCAAAAAAATTGCAACGGGGGAAAAATAACCGGTGTTATTTGGAATCATTTGAAACTATTGTCAATACACTTTGATCTTAGTGATTTCCGGGATAAAGGAGAATAGCAAATAATAGGAAACGGCCAGGAAAGATAGTGCCCCAGACACGAGACGTAGGCAGTTTAAAACGCAGTAAAATTCCCTCTTTTGTTAGAAGATGTATTTATTGATTTATTTTTTATAATCCACACCTACACTACGTCGCTCATAAACCATCCAACGGTCACTGGCCTGTAGGGCTGAAGGAATTCGAATTTTACTTCGAATCGGATCGAAGAATCACTAATTTTAATATAAATATTATTTTCGTTGCTTCGCTCTTATAACAATGTATTCTGGTTATTCGAATTGATACATCTATATAACTTGATTAATTTCATTCGTTAAGGTATATATACAGACTACCAGATATCCATTACGCCCAAAATATCCCGACATCAGTACCCTCATGCCAAAAATTAGATTTTTCTCAAAAATTTATATCATGGAACTAATATCCACTTTTATTTTATACAGGCATCAGAAGCAGAATTTGAACTGAGACGAATGATCTGTGCTTTCGAAATCGCGATTCGAATTCGAATTGTCCAACCCTACTGTCATAAGCGAACATTATTGTCCGTAAAAAATCGGAATCAGAAAGGTACTCGTACATCGCAACTCCTTAATGACAAAATCTCGTACCCAGGAAACTGCATTCAAAGAGAAAAAGGAGAGAAGATGTTTTATGTATATTTTCAGATATCAAGAATTTGATTTGATTCGCATAAATTATTAGTTTAATTCTGGTTCAGCGATTCAAATCAATACAAACAAAACCAAAAAAAATTTATAAATTTGCCCGGGCGGAGATTGCACGTCAAAACAAATAATTAAATTTTTTATTGTGTAACTTTTTTAGCAAACACGGCTTTTTCGTTCTTTTAATTCATCTAAATAAAAAAAAATTATAATGAAAACGGTGATTTCGGTCACCTTTAATTGACATTGAACGTCATTATGAGGCGGCATTGAACGAGCTGAAACACCCACAACTAAACATCGCTCTATTTTGATTTTTATGATATTAATGTCGCACAACCTGGGTTAATATTGTAACTTTTTATAGCAAAGCCGCGATTGCATAATTTTATAGGCGGGTTTTATTAGCGTCATTGTCCTCTGGTATTATATTGAATTCGCTTAGTTGGCCGGTTCAAACTGAGTAAGAATCCACACTCTTTTTTATTTCCTTCGCTGCAATCAACTGGCAATTAGGACGGGCAATTAATTCGATTCGGTGATTCGAATCGATTCGAAACACGAATTATTCGAATCAATCGTGGATCTGTCCTAGAAACAAAAACTTGCTAAACGAAGAGGATTTTTCGGTTTTAACGACAAAATGCAATCGATTTTTAGTCAAATTTGACCAAAATCGATTGTATTCATCGTTAAAACTCTAAATTTTTGCTCGTGGGCGTTAAGCGACATTTAAAATATATTACTTTCAAGTCTGATTATGCTAATATTGTAAATCGTGACTATGAACTTCTTATTTTTCATAAAAGAGAAAATTTTTGTTATTTTTATGGAATCAGCGATTCGATCCGATTCGAAAAAATGATCCGAATCAGATTCGAATTTCAGACGATTCGGTATTTTCCAGCCATAGGGACAATGACATCATGCAAAACATCTCAAACGAAACTGAACCGGTTAAGTAAACTACAATGAGTGGTATCTGCCCTGAGCAAACGTACTATCGAAGTACTGTCTATCAGATAGACTGTAGCTTGACCAAGATATTGCACCCGGGGTTGAGTAGACATAATTTGTAACTGTGCATTTCCTAATCATCATAATAGTAAAAATAGGGATATTTGTTATTTTTATGAAATCAACGATGCGAAAGAATTATTCGAAACAGATTCGAATTGCAAATGATTCAGTTTTGCCCAGCCCTAATCCTCACACATGAAGACTTCCGTAAAACAAGAATAAACTCCGTGTATGATTACATTTCCGATTCGATTTACGACAATAATGTCGCACAACCTTGTAGTAATATCGTTCACTATACAAACAAGCCGCAGTTACACTATTTTATTAGAGGGTTTATGAGCGTCGGTGGTAGTATATTTTTATGATTTTAATTTAACTGGTTCAATGATAAAATTGAGATAAACTTATTATTTAGCTTGAAGTTTAAAACATATTTCATTTACGCTCTTTGGTTCAATGTTTGAGGGGGTGGACAAAATTTTACAAATGACGTCAAAGGGGCGCAGCACCAAGAAGTCTGAGAGCTGCTGAACTGAAGTTAAGGATACGAAGAAAATATATTTTTCGTTTTTCAAATTGTTGCGCGGCTTCGGCGGCGCGATCCATCAGTGACTAGCAAAAGATGTTTGGTCAAACATTTTCCGATTGTCCCGATCAGAAATTATCTTTGCCAATCATGAGCCATGTATGACTCTGGACTGATGAACTGATACTTAACAAAACCTGTGTACGCATTATTTTATTGAACGGTCACTAATACGTTTTCTACCCTTGTAAGCACGGGCTAGAATAGTCATAACGTATTTCTTGCGTGTCGTAAGAGGCGACTAAAAGGAAGCAATGAAGTGGTAGATGGTCCTACCGTCGTCCAGGGCAGATACCACTCACTGGACTTTACCATGGTGGTTCAGTTCTGTTTGGAATTTTTTCCGCTTCATCTCCATCCGCTGGTGCTTCATATTTTATAACCTCTTTGCTATAAAGTGGCCCTTAGTAGGCTCTGCTTCCGGCCTTGCTCAGAGTAAATTTCAATAAAAAAAAACATTCATTCAGTATCGTTTTTATGGTTAGGAATGCAAATTTTCAAAATTTTTTTGGGACGAATTTCTAAAAAATATTTCGAACTAAATCTTTTCGAATATGATTCTATCTGAATAAACTCATTCCCAAGCGTTTTGAGATGTTATCTATAATGGGTTGGAACACATTGAGCAACAAAAATAAAAAGCAAAATAACTATGTATTGATTTGACAACCGGGCACAGAAAAATTGGCAAAGATTTATCATTAAAAAGCCGCCAAATAGCCAAATATTTTAAAAATGCTTGCTTTCAAGTAGGGCTGGGCAATTCGATTTGGTGATTCGAATCGATTCGAAGCACAATTTATTCGGATCAATCATGGATCGTTTATAGGAACAAAACTTGCTAAATAAACTATGATTTTCAATTTTAACCACAAAATGCAATCGATTTTGGTCAAATTTGACCAAATTTGACCGTTACAATATGAAAATTGTCGCTCTTAGACAATGTAGTGGGAATTGAGAAAACACTATAAACTATCAATTTCCAAATAACCATGATTGAGACAAGTTGTGATAATAAAAATAGGATATTTGGTATTTACAAGAAATTAGTGATTCGATCCGATTCGAAAAAAATATTCGAATCAGATTCGAATTCTAAATGATTAGGATTTGTCCAGCCCTGCTTTTAAGTTACGACATGGACATACGCGACTCAACAGGAATCTACTAGAATCACAACGAATTTTCAGAAATGCTTCGATTCGAAATGATTCGGTTCGAAATTTTAAGACTTACATCTCTATAATCATGGCCCGTTCCCAATCGAAAAAAAAACTTTGCTTAGGCTCGCTTTGCCAAGTATGAGCCATTGATGGATCGCGCCGTCTCGTGCTTGACGAAGAAATAAAAATGTCAGACTGATTCATTCCTTAGGAAACGACTTCATAGAAATATCCGAGTACAAATAGACTTTGTGGGAAGTTTATGGGACTCATTTCCGACTTAGGGAGTCATAAACGCGTCTTGCTAGTGTTGACTCAGCTCTGACGATTTCGGCAACGGTTCGAAGGTAAATTGTTCAGAAGTGAGTACCGACAGCTCAATAACCAATTTTTATTTTTAGTGAATCTAATTGCTCAACGGTGATGTGTATACAGACGTTCTTCATCAGGGCGTGATGAAGAACGTCTGTATAGACATTCGAAACGTTGGCAAAATATAAAATATCGGTTGCACATCACGGTTGAGCAATTAGATTCACTATTAATTTCCCTGGTGGCAATCACTCAATCTATTTTATATTTGTTGGAACTCCTTCTTAGCGAGGCGGAAAAAATCGCATAAAAAGAGCCAACTGTCGACCTCTGCAACGACACAGAACTTGAACCTAAAACATGTGCGATGGTGGCCAGAAGCTACTTTTTCACGAATTATGTGCTATATGACCTGTCCGTAAACCTAACGGGGGGCTTATCTATAACCAACAAACCCGATCTGTTCTATGTTACAGTCGCCAAAGTGCCTTGCTGAAGGGCACGTTCGGTGGTGAAACAGTCAAGCATCGAACTATTGACCTTCCGGCCCACTGAGGTGGGCCATATACATGTTTGGTTCCTTCATGCGCCCCTTGAGACACATAAAAATCCGAACGTACGGGGCCTAAATAATTTAATTTTGCATTCGACACGGATAGACCGCACCTGGATGGTGATTCTTTCAATTGTAATTACCGCCTTACCTAAAAGCTTTTTTTTTATTTATTTTTTTATAGCCAATTTTTGGAGTGGATCACCCTGACCAAGGCCGGTACCAGCGGCCACCTATAGACGGACAGGGTTAGGATTGCTGGAAAGATATGATCTTTTACTGTTCGGCTTAGCCTACCCAAGGTATTACACCAGGGCCGAGTGGTGGGCATAGATTGACTCGCCGGACTCGCCATCACTTATTATCTTTTATACAGAATTTTAGGGCTTTAGTCCAACAATGATTGACGTTGGTACGGGTACTTTGCGACATCATGTAATTTTGTCCCTCAAGCAGTTTTACGTAAAATATGAAAAACCTCCCAAATGTTTTATTGATCCGCCTATGCGCGGTTATATTAATACAAAACGGTGACGCAAAGACAAAATTATTGGAACTAGCATTTCCCAGTCGGGTTAGTTTTCCCAGAATTGTCCCAGTATCGCTGTTCCCCGTACTTCCGCTCACAAACATGAACATTTTGATTGAGGCATGTTTTGTTAAGCATGGGTTACTGATAGATCGGCCTTGTTTAACAAATTGAAATTTCTGTTCAAAAACACCCCCGTTTGACTTAGCGTACTTTAACCCCACGAGGCGTGCCCGACAGTAACCCCGGTTATCGTACGAACTGATTTAACCCCAGGTCGACGTCCTCGTTCGATCCCAAGTGTTTTCTTTTTTTCCGATTCTAAATTTGGGAACTACGGTTTTACACGCATGGATACCTTTGGTAGGTCACGCATGATATATTTGTCGTATTGAAGTGAGCTTTTTTTCTATTGAAGTTCACTCTGAGCAAGCGCTCACGTAAGATGAATTGAACTTTCCCAACCTCTGAAGCAGAGCCTGACAGGAACCAACTAGCCGCCACTTAATGGCAATTGGTTCGATTTAGGCTCAGCTGTCGGCCTTGGTCAGAGTGTTTTTTAATAAAAAATGGATACATATGGGCGTGTTGCGATTTTCAATTGGTGATTTGAGTGGTTTTCCTTCTAAATGTACACTGTGGTTACGGGCCTCAGACTCGTCGTATTTCCCGCAAGGCGCAACGTCGGTTCCTTCTGGGCCCTGCTGAATTAAAAACCTAACCATCGTTCTACCGTTCTACGTGGTCAAAACGTAAATGTTTGCCTTCGAATTAAACTTGCATCATTCAAAGTTGCATCAATTTAAAACTTTATGAGGGTTTGATAGTTGAGAAAAAGAAAGAAAATGAGGTGCAAATTTTTGAACTTCACCCTTCTGGCTTTGAGTCAAAGACTCGCATTTTTAACGCCCATAAAGGGCTGGTACCATTCATCTATGTTCCACATATGAGATAGTTACAAATTGACCTTTGACTCTTATGAAATATGGCGGTTATTATGACATCTGATGATAAAGTAAACGGCGAGAAAAAAATTTGTCGCGCCTTCGGGGCACACATCTCCCATCGGAAATATTGATTTCGTCAAGCATGAGCCACTGATGCTTGCTCCGCTGAAAAAATATGGTTGGGAGTTCCATTTTTTATTTATTTTTATTCTTTGTTATGACTTGTCCGTGAACTCAACGGCGGGGGGGGGGGGGGGGTCTCGTACTTAACACCCCGCATGTGTCCAGCGCCCGCCAAAGAGCTGATAGTATCCGCCCATGTTCCACATGTAAGACAGTTACAAATATGAGATAGTTACAAATTGACCTTTGACTCTTATGAAATATGGCGGTTATTATGACATTTCGTGGGCAAAGTACGCTGATAGTTCGGCGCGCTTTTGAAGCGCACATCTCTCAAAATTACTCCACCGCTCTATCGGAAACATTGATTTTCTCAAGAATAAGCCACTGATGGACAGCACCTGAGCGGCGCGATCCATCAGCGGTATTGATGGATAAAACTTGTTCCGCTGAGAAAAATTGTGATTGGTTGGGTATTTAAATTATGACCTGTCCGTGAACATACAGGGAGGGCTTATATTATGTTTGCAGCGCAGGCAAAAGGCTTGACACCAGGGCTGGGCAAAACCGAATAATTTTGAATTCGAATCTGATTCGAATATATTTTTCGAATCGAATCACTAATTCTTTGTGAATAAAAAATATCCTATTTTTACCTTTATAAACTTCTCCTCATTGTGAAAATAAGATATAAAAGTCGGGGGGTCATATTAAACACCCCTGCATGTTTTCAGTATTCGCCCATGATAGTATCCGCCCATGTACCACATATAAGCTAGTTAAAAAATTGACCTTTGACTCTCATGGACTTTGTCGGTTAAGATTACATGTCATAATAACGTTTCTGATAAGTGAGACAAGGCACGTAACAATGTAGACACTTTAACTAATCAAGTCAGCCCACTTCCTTTACACGAGAGCGTTCAAATTCCGTTGCCGACGCAGGAAATATATTTTAATTTGCAATAGTTTTGTTTACACTTTGTGCTCCGCAGATACGGGGTTTAGAATTTCTCCAACTTTTTTCCTGCTTGTCATAAGAGGCGACAAACAGGAAACAAAAAATTTGATAAGTGGTTTGCCCTATAGCAGTTCGGTTTGGGATATTCTCCGCTTACAGGGTGCATTTGGTACTAAAACATATATAACTGAACAGTTATATTAGAGGGGTATCTGCCCTGGGCATTATCAAATCCATTCATCACTTCTTATACCCTATTTGTCCCCATGAACTCAAAATTGGTGTTCAACCGTTGTGAAATATGTCGATTATGATGACATCTCAGAATAATGAAATGCGAACTTTGTTAAGACAACCAGGGTGTGTCTGGATGTGATTGGCTGAACGTACACGCGGGAGGAGGTGATGCAATGTCCATATCAAAAGGACTTTGCACAAATAGTTCCCTAGCATGAGCCGTGGATGCCCCGCCCTGTTATTGAGTCGATTTGTGAATGTGTGGGTCTTGAGGGTCACATACTCGCATCTTTTAATTTAATTTCAGTGGATGTGGAGTTGGGCCATTAACTGCTCTGAAACTCACCTCTCAACATCTGGTTGGCCTGCACAGTGACACCACCAAGACATTGGGGTCGAGTGACCCAAACAATGTTTTGTTTGTTCCTTGCAGAAATATGTTTAGCCAAGCATAAGTCACTGATGGATCGCGCCCCTGAGCGCGGTCCATCTGTGGCTCAAGCTTGACAAAATAAGATTGTTTTGGGATTTTTTTTTTAAGTCTTCGAATTATTTGCTATAACCTGTTCGTGAACCTACCAGAGGGAGGGGGAGCGGGGGCAGGGTGGCTTATACCCAACAACAGGGGACACGGATTTTTGTGTATTTGTTTTATGTTCCAGCTACCCGGCCGAGACGTAATTTGTCAGTGGTTCACACTTGCACGAGCTTGTTTTTTCATGTTTATTTAGATTTTTCAATTTTCTGGTCACAAAGTTTGTCCCCTCTGTGTGATGTCGCTAGGTTTGGCCAATTTAATTCGATGAGGTGATTAGAATCGAACCGAAGCAGAAATTATTCGAATCAATAGTTTATAAGAAACACAACTTGCAAGTTAAACGGGAATTTCATTCCCAACGACAAAATGCGATCGATTTTGGCCGATATCCATAGTCATCCACTGATGTTTCACATCTCCTTGTGCAGCTCATGGGTTTGTCTGTGCGAACTTGAAAGTGTGTATCTTGGAATTCGATTCTATCAGGGCATCATTTACGATTTGCTGTTGCAAAAGCATTTTATAAAGTAAAGTAATTACCAATTATATGTGTTTTCGCGATTTAAATTTAATGAAAGTTGTTTATAGCCGAGGCCTCCGAGCCATATTTGAACCTATGCACTTACCCCTATCTATAACAACGTTAGCATACACAAACCAAACAAGACCCTTGAACCTGAAGTTTGCAGTGTGACACGCAGGCAGCTGGGTAACATCGTAAAGGGTGCAAACGGGTACGTGACCACGATAAATCATTGCCATTCATTTCTCTTTTATGTAACATGTGTTTTTTTCGAGCTTTGGGATATTCTCAAAAATTTTTTCGCGCATATGGCGGATTTTTGGTATGTTTCATTGCAATACATAAAAAACGCCATTTCCAAGAAAAAATTTTGGCGTCTGGCACCCATCATTGCGAGAGCCCAAATCGCGTGGAACTTTTTTACTCCATCACGATCATTTTTTCTAATTACTCACTAAACGCTGTTTTAGGTATTGTTGTGCTCACGCAGAAAACAGAATAATGAACTTAGTACTACAGCAGAATGAGCTAAGCCGGGAGTCTCATACTCACATGGCGCGGGCTTTTGCAGTCTGTCTGTGTATTTATCGAGGAACAAAAATCGCTCCAAGAGGCCATCTAGTGTTGAGAGGTCGTGATGTTTATTCAGATCTATGAAACGAGAGAATATTCCAGTCGAATATATACCTATGAAAGTTAGACTACTCCTCGTCCCCAGATGGTCTAGGGGTCAGGATTCCTGGCTTTCACCCAGGGGGCCCGGGTTCGATTCCCGTTCTGGGAACATTGTTTTCATCTTTTTCTTTTTAATTGAGCTATTTTCAATTTTCATTCGCTACTCGTTACTGGACATTCTTCAAAGCTAGGTGCACTATCGGTTATTGGGTCTAGTGAAGTTTAGTACCATATCCCGAATGTCATCAAAATAAGAACTGGCAGAATATTCCCATCCTAACTAGGTGGCGCCAATACTGCAAGCACCTGGCATTGTCTCCCGGGTTAGGATGAGTCGCTTGCAACATGGGAAATTTTTATGATAATCGGATATATGGTACTAAACTTCATGAGACCCCGGTTATTTTCATACTGGATTGAAGTGTTGTGATCAAAATTTATAATTTTGCTAAGTAGTCGGAGGTTTTTTCTACGAACATCTACGTTATTTGTTAAACATTTATCATTGGTAGATCGCGCAGCGTAGACGCGCTCATCTGTGACTTATGCTTGACAAAATAAAATTGGGATGAAAATTTTCAAATGCTCGACTGAAGAAGCCTGACTTTGTTAAGTAACGTGGAAAGTCAAGAGAAATAAAGTTTGTGTAAGTGTGAAGTAAGACTTGGAACCTCGCTAGGCTAGATACATGCCTTAAGTTTAATTAAGTTGGGAGGCAATATTCGTTTTTATCTTGTTATCGAGCAAAACCGAGAATACTGCTTAAACGCGACCGAATAAAACTAACCTCAGGAGCAGACATCAGAGGTGACGTTCTTGCCTAACTTAACCGATACAGATTTTCCAGCGCATGAATATGGTTGATGTAGGAAGCTGTAACCATCGCTTACATAAACCACCATACGCTGAAGGGGTGCATAACAACGTTCTCATAGTTAATCATCTCGCACGGAGCTTGAACCCGGTTTAACGGTTTAGTTAAACGTCAGTTTGAAAATAAATATGAAATAAAGCGACGCTATTTACATGCAAGAGAATTCACTCTGTAAGGCGATAATAAACTGTTAGCCTACTAGCCTGTCATTTTGATTCAACTTTAGATTTTTCTATTTTTTCATTGAAATTCACTCAGAGCAAGGCCACGGGAAACAACCATTCTTGAAATATTCTCCTGAAGCCACTAAAGTGCAAAAAGCTACATGCAATGCAGGAATAGGAACTAAGGAACCCCCATCCCCGATAGATGTATATTAACGCGAGTTTTAAAGCCTTGTAAATCAACACTATCTGGAAAGCAGTAAGACGGCAGGGAATTCTGAAGTTTAGAGATTCTTGGAAAAAAGCTTCATGTACAAAACTGTTTGTGACATTGTGGAACCTTCACAGTGAATAGGTGCGAATTGGTAGCCAATCGTGTTGATCGATTAAAAATTTTGTTCGGAGGAACGATTGTGACTAAATTATGTTATGTTAATTATGACATCGTTCAAGTGGTTTTCATTTTACTGATTTTAAGCTGGATAGAAGTGAATGAAAAAATTTAAACTATAATAGGTTTTCTTTCACAAATAAGATATTTTTTAGTGATTTGGACTAAAAAAGCCTACGACACCCGGTATTCCCAGCCGGTCACCCATGCAAGTACTAACCGAGCCCGACGTTGCTTAACTTCCGAGATCAGACGAGATCGGGTGCATTCAACGTGGTATGGTCGTAGGCGACGGTCGGTGTTTAAAAGTAGATTTTGTTTCTCGAAAAAATTGTTACGCTTGAGAGTTCTCTCGAATGAAGTAAATGAGAGAAACATATTTTTTATTTCCTGATTTGAATTTTTAGATTTTCCTGATGACCATTTGTGCATGGTGTATTATTCTTGTCCAAAAATTTCCGTTTGCTGACCTTCAACCGTAGAGCATATACAGATATTGATGTGTTTTATTATGACCATCGACGTATATGGTATAATATGGATATGTTAAACGGAACATATGTGGGTTAATTAACGGAAAATCATAGACGTATTTCATTGAGGCCAGTCTCATTTTATTTATAGAAGTGCGCTCTGAGCAAGGCCATAAACAGTGCCTGTCGGCCATTCAAATGCCAAAAGATCCTACAAGATAAAATGCACTCTGAGCAGAATACATCCCATAGAGAACTAATTTTACCATGGTAAGGCGCTAACGAATCACGCATTGATACATTTTATAAGACTATTAGACCCTGTAGTAGCAGACTTTAGAATTGCCTACCATGATCCATGCGTTGCATAAGAGGCGATCTAAAAAGGTAGGGAAGTGGTCGAAAATTCTCCGAGGAGTATCCCAACCAGAATCTATCGTCCAAACGGACTTGTTAAGAATGGGTCACTGATGGATCGTGCTGCAAGGCCGGTACATTAGTGGCCGCATGTACAACCTACTGCACTTCACTATAGAACGGTTCTTGTATGGACTGTTTTCGCTCCAAGGGCGCAGTTGCTGGTTTTATGTAGCTAATGTCGTCTACAAATACACTAATCAAATTAAATTTCTGAATATTTTCACTTTTATTTGTTGTCCTCTCTAAATAGACGATTTGCTTTTACTCTGGAGCATTTTAACCCGAAAACGAAAAGCCTACGACACCCGGTATTCCCAGCCGGTCACCCATGCAAGTACTAACCGAGCCCGACGTTGCCTAACTTCCGAGATCAGACGAGATCGGGTGTATTCAACGTGGTATGGTCGTAGGCGACGGACGGCGTTTAAAAGTGCATTTTGTTTCTCGAAAATAATTGTTTCGCTTGAGTGTTCTCTCGAATAAAGAAAAGAATTATTTTTCTTTTTTAAATTTCTGGTTACAAGTTTTGTTTCATGGACTATTATTCGTATCAAATATTTCTATATTTTCCTCAAAAGATTGTTATGTCGAGACCTTATATCATTTAATAACGCGAAAAGTAAAATTTTGATTCGATTATTTTGTCATTGGATTGTAAATTGAATTGAAACAAGGACATAGGTGGGTTCATGGACCGACCACACATTGATAACTGGCTTATGCTTGACGAAATAAGTATTCCAAATAAGTATCGGAAAATCTAAAAGTAAAGCGTCCATTTCGAGAAGACAACAAATAAAAGTGAAAATATTCAGAGATTTAATTTGATAAGTTCATTTGTAAACGACTTTAGCTACATAAAATCAGTTACTGCGCCCCTTAAAGCGAAAACAGTCCATACAAGAATCGCTCTTGGCATTTTAAAGCGATGTACATGGAAATCAAAAATTTTTAACCAAAAACTGAGAAAGCATGACATGTATGTGTTTTATCTCACTCGAACATGTATAGAAATAGCATGAAATGAAATGCTTGGAAGGTAGTATACACAAGACCGCGTACCGCCTCGGACACTGAGTGTGCTATACACCTTTTTAAAAAAATGCACATTCTCTTCGCCCTGTAGGTTATTTCTTTCGAATTGCCCGAACATATTTCCTACGCGTAGTAAGACGCGACTAAAAGAAAACAAAGAAAAGGAAGACGATCCTACCATCGCACTGAGAAGATACCACCCATTGCAACTTATTATAGTGGATAAGCCTTCTCGGAGATGGTCTTCCACTAAGAGTGTTTGTTGTAAGTAATGGGTCAAGTTTACTAGATAAACGTTGCCTTTATTAAATAGGTTTAACTTAAACTAAGCGCAACTCAGAAGAAAAGTACAAGAAAACAGGATAGTACTACTCACAATTAAAAGAGTTCCTATCCCTAGCTGACACAACTATTAAATGACCAATTTGTAAACAAACTAACACAACCGATAAATCTCCTGCGTGTCGCTGAAAGCGACTAAAAGAAAACAAAGACAATCCTACCATCGTCCTGAGCAGACACCACCAATTGTGATAAAAATACAATAAAACAAGATAGCACTACTCACAATTAAAGAGAGTTCCCATCCCCAGCTGGCACAACAACTATTAAAAGACTAATTTGTGAACAAAATAACATAATCGATCAGACAATCACTGGAGTTATAAACAGAGCAATGATTATATGATCGCGTAATCACTAAATACACTTCTGAATTTAGACCCAAATTTCACAGCAGTGTTCAGGTGGCTGTTGGTTGGTTCATCATAGGGCTGAGCAATTCCGAATTATTTGGGATTCGAATAATTTTTTTCGAATCTGATCGAATCACTAATTCGATGTAAATACCCAATATACCATTTTATACTATCACAACTCATTTCCATTGTGAAAATCAAAATATTCATAGTTTACTGTGTTATTTGGATTCACACCTTATGTATTAGATAAACAATTTTCATATTATTTCAACGACAAAATATAATCGATTTTGGTCCAATTTGACCAATATCGATTGTATTTTGTCGTTAAAAATAAAAATTCTAGCTTATTTAGCAACTTCCGTCCCTGTGAACGATTCACGATTGATTCCAAAAAATTGTGCTTCGAATCGATTCGAATCACCGAGTCGAATTGCCCAGCCCTAGTTCCTTATAAAGCGCTGTTTCCAGCTTTGCTTAAAGCGTTGCTCAATAATAAAATTTCCCGAACCTTCCCGCATGTTCTATCACCTTCAAATTTATAGATTAAATATGTTGTAAGCAAAGCCGGGAGAAAGGCTTGAAAAGAACCATTCAAATAACAGTTATGTACCGGCACTTTTGTACTCGCGAAAATATGAAACCTGTTACTCTTAGACATGGAGTGTGAATTGAAAACACACTATAAATTTTCACAATTGAGACAAGTTGTAATATTGAAAATGGTTATGTATATGCTGGAATGTATGATTCGATCCGATTCGAAAAAATTGTTCATATCAGATTCGAACTCTAACTCTAACT
>OZ023149.1:3198691-3216828 GCA_963675895.2 Styela plicata
AAGATAAGTTTTCGTCGAATATTACACCTAGATAACAAATTTGTTTGACTCTTTCCAATTTTCTCGAATTTGATGGTATGGAGTCGTTTACTCTTGACGATTTCGTTTTGTTGCTTGTTGCAATGAAAAGCATGTATTTTGTTTTATCTGTTTTAAAACGTTAATTTTGTCAGCTGCCATCCAGGTGTGGATGTTATCGAGGTCCTCATTGGCATTCTGCATCAAATTTGAGTGGCTTATTTCTTCTCATGTTAACATATTCTTCCAGATCTTAATTTAATCATGTCATTAAAATACCATTTATCCTAAACCGTTGAATTTTTCTAATGAGTATGGATTCCTAATTCAAAGTTTCCGTGTTTTAAATGTCTGAGAAACCAAGAGATATTCCATTTTCTCCTTTGCGTCTTCCAGCGAACAGAGATGTGCTACCGAGGTATCTCCATCACAGTAAAGATTAGTAGTTCTTAGATGAATCATACATGACAGAAGAAAATTTCTGACAGGGTGCCCCCCTTGTCGCCCCTTAGACCTTTACGCCATCTTTTTCCGCGGTCAGTTCTCACACGAACCAACTGTCCAGGATATAGTTTACACAAGTTTCTCGTACCTTTATTGTAGTACTTCGCCTGTTCACTCCTTTGCTTTTTTAAATGTGACCGAACATTCAAAACTATCTGTGGTCAAAGCAATGATTTTGACATCGGTAGTAATGTTTTCGTTCGCCTTCCAAATAATCGTTGAGCAGGTGAACCAGGTATTCCTTCGCTCGGAGTATTCCTCCAGTCCAATAATGCAAGAAATACATCACTTTTATTCTCGATTGCTTTCATCATCAAATTTTTCATTTTGTTTAACTGCCGCTTCCGCCTTTCCATTGCTTTGACTATAGGTTGGAGAACTTGTGATATGTGAAAACTCGTACTCATCAGTAAAGTTTTAAATTCCGCACTGCTGTACTGAGGAGCGTTATCAGAGATCAGTTTATCCACTATTCCGTGCCTTGCCATATGCCGTTTCAATGCTTTAATGACCTCAGCTGATGTAGTGGAATGTAACCTATCAACTTCACAAAAGTTAGAGTAAAAATCGACCGTCACCATATAATTCCTCCCTTGTAATTCAAAAAGATCTGAAGCAATTTATTT
Source organism: Styela plicata (assembly GCA_963675895.2). Taxonomy (NCBI): domain Eukaryota; kingdom Metazoa; phylum Chordata; class Ascidiacea; order Stolidobranchia; family Styelidae; genus Styela; species Styela plicata. Next base: position 3,199,840 of record OZ023149.1, read on the forward strand.
CCCACGGCGTGTTGGAATTTCATGGGAAATCAACGACTCTCGTTGTTGTTGTTGTGGTTTGAAATACGCGACATTGTGTTACACGAAGACACGTAATACCTCAATGTCAACAGCCATTTTGAGGCCAAAAATAAAGCTTCTCTTGGCACTAGGTAATAACAACCTTGTATTCCTAATGTGACTTGCGTGAATGCTATCCAAAATATAACGCTTGGACGGTTCTGTTACTGAACAAAGCGAAATTCTTTCCATATTAATCCATTTTGGAAAGTTAATCCATCTTTAAAGACGAACAACATACGTGAACAGGATTGAGGTAAATCGTATTTTTTTGTATCATGCCGATCCAGTTACAATTATCAGATTCTTAAAAGTATATCGATAGTGGAATCAGGTATCTGTTTGACTTTTCTATAAACCTTTTAAAGTTTCGATCTTGAATCGGAAAGGTTTTGCCAACAAATCAATTCTTTTCATCAATATTCTCTAGGACAGGGAAAAAATAACACCGCCCCCCACTATTACAATGTTGTGGGCTTCTCCGATATATATATGCGCGCCATAGGGTGTCTGCAATGAACATATTTTTAACACTTTTATGTAATTCACAACAAAAACATACCATCTGCGAAGTAGTTACAACATTCTGCTGCATATCGTTTAGGGCGCTTTTTACCATAGGCTTCTTTTGTGAAATGATTATCCAAAGTTTATGATCAGAATACAACCCATTACATTTCTTCCATAAAATCATAATGCTCGAATTTTTTCCATTCCAAATAGAATCGCCTAATAACTCCTTTTCAAAATTGCGAATTATAACATTTCAGCTTGACCTCAGGGCACGCGATTACGTATGCGTAAGCAACAGGGATGTTCATTCTGCATTAGACAAGCACCCAACCCTTTAGATGAAGCATCACATCTGCAATACAATTGGCGCACTGGCATCAAAATATCTCAAAATTGGCGACTTCATCAAGTTGCTTTAATTTCTTTTAAACACGCACCATGTATATGTTTGTCCCATACAAATTCACAATTCCTTTTCAATAAATTTTCTCATCGGTGCCGTAATCTGAGACAATTTAGGTGCAAAACGTTGTAGAAAATTAGTGGTAGCGAGAATTCTTTAAACTCCCTGTTTATCAGAAGGAGCCGGCATATCTCGTATGCCTTCAAGTTTCGCCAAATCTGGCTTTAAACCATCTTTACTAATCACATGGCCAAATATGCGACTTCGTTTTTTAAATATTGTAGCTTTTCTTTGTTCAATTTAATGCCCTTCTCTCGGCATCGAATAAGTAAATTGTAGAATTTTCGTTTATTGTCTAAATTGCCTCATCCACCGTGTCCCCCACTCCATAAATCAAAATATCGTCAGTAACAGGCATAAACACCATCCAAATCTTTCAGGGCAAAATTTAAACGACGAACGAATTCTTCCGGGGATGGTTTGAGTGCGAAAGCCATCCTAAGCCATCTATAGCGCCCCCATGGCGTAGCAAATGTGGTCAAATAACTACTTTCGTTAGCAAGTTCAACATGCAAAAACCATTTTTGACATCGGCAATAGTAAACACTTTGGCTTTATGTAAATGTGGCAACACGTCATCTGAGGTGGACATGGGATGATTATTACGTTTCAAAGCTTTGTTCAAAGGTTTTAGATCGAGGCACAGACGAATTTTACCGGATTTCTTAGAAACAACTATTAAATTGGAAATCCAGGGGGTATGGCATGGACTGGTGCTATAATACCGTCAGCAACCAATAAGTCCAATTCCGCTTTTACCTTGGTTTGCAAGGATAAGGGGATTTTTCGTATGGAAATTTGCACAGGTGATAGGGTTTCGTCAACTTCAAGTTTTAATTTGCCATCCAATCTGCCCACTTTGCCATTAAAAACATCAGAAAATTCACAAAAAATTTGCTCAAGCGTGAGCTTACAAAATGCCTCAAAAGTACAATGGTTCTGACTCAGATCCATAATATTTTCGTAATTTACCGTAACTAAATTCAACTCTGGATAGCCTCGCATCCCAATAATGGTATCAATGGCTCATGTATAACAATAAAATCAAGCATATAGCATATAGAATTTTTAGGGTTTCGTACCGAAATTGAAACTTTTCCCCAGTGGCTCAATCACGTTTTTGTTATACATTGACAATTTTATACATGTATGTTCAAGTCTGAGTAATTTAGGGTCATTACAAGCTCTCGTATAATCAGATTTTGACATAACATTTACAGTAGCTCCACAATCAATCTGAAATTTAATTGTTACAATAATTAACCAGCAAATGGGCAAACAATTTTTTATGTGATCCCCACCATTTGTAAAAATATCATCACAAATTAAAATTTCATTTCCATCGGTATCGACACATTCAACATTTTGATCATCTTTCGGATAACCAATTCTATCAGTTCTCTGTCGACACTTAATAGCGAAATGATTTCTCATTTGGCATATATTGCACAGTTTTCCCCAAGCGGGTAATGTATTCTGCCAAAAAGATGCTTTCTACCACAAAATTTAACACCACGAAATTTCACGTTACGTTGTTCCGCCGACCCAATATTGATCCTTTTCTTCGCCTATTGGTTTTCAGCAGCATTGACATCTTCCATTGTGGATTTCATAGCTTCCAAATGTATCATGGTAGATTCGTGAGCCCGACATCGATCTATGCACTTTGTCAAAGTTAGATCACGTTCTTGCAATAGTCTTCTTCGCAAATTATTATCTGGCACTCCATCAATAATTCTATCTCTTATGAGGCTATCTTCCAATGTCCCAAAGTTACACGTTTTCGCAAGGTTCGCAAATTCGATAAAAATGTATCAAAGTGTTCCCCAGGTGATGGTCCACGATGATTGAATGCATACCTCTCATAGCTTTCATTTGTTTCGCCCACACAGAACAACTCTAGTTTTTCGAGAACTTTAATAATATCGTTCTTATCGTCATCTGATTGAAACTTGAATCCGTCGCATATTTCAACAGCGTCAGTGCCAATTATTGTCATTAGCGTTGCCGTTCTCAAGCTCTTAGTTTCTTTATCGAGTTTACACGCAATTTCATAGTAATCCCATGCTCGTTTAAATATCTTCCAGTTGTTGGCTAAATTTCCACTCTTACTGTTTAAAGGCGCAGGAACGGGTAAATTCATCTTCAAAACAATTAAATGTAGATATTCGTTCCATTTATCTTTACGCTATTCCATTCGGAAAGCACCACTTCTGACACCATGTAGCGTTTCTCGATCTTTGTGTTTCTACACATAAACTTTCATTACAACCGAACTCTATTTATTGAGAACAGTGACACAACTTAACAAAGACGTGGTAAACATATAAGATAAACAGACATATACATGCTAGCACTGCAATATAGTAATGGCGATAGAGACGAATTGGTGTATCGCAAAGCGTCGCGACAATTAAGGATTATCGCGTTACTCATCAAGGAGTAAACAACACATTACGTCACAATGCCTATCCGTTTGACAACTGTCGATTTTGTACGATTTTGACGCTGGAATACACCTCCATGGTGAGAAGCGCCCGATTTCTCCAAAATCCGCTGAAAAGCCGATATAAAAGAACTTGTATTTAAACTGTGCATGACTTCGATATGTTGCCTCTTGTTGTGAGGCGGGTAAACAATACTCCCTAGCGCTTCAAGTCATTTTCCCCATGACGAACTATGAAGTGACCTAACCAATGTATGGGCGCGATGGCTCAGTGATGAAACATGTTGGAATCGCAGGTTGAAGATCTCGGCTTTGATTCCGGCTCGTTAATTCCCTATTTCAATTGTCAAAGGAGTGGCAGTGATAACAATGAGCAATAGGGGAGGAATGGTCACACAAATTCATTAGATAAGGTAATCAGTGGGGTCTCAGTGTTTATTGAGTAGCATAGGTATAGTCTGTTGGCAACATGCAAAAAAGAGCTCATTCCGTTGCACATCTCTGGGAACTGGAACTTTTTTCATCTATGTAAAGAAGCATATCTAGAGATTGATAATCTACGTTCACCCACTTAGATCTCTATTTTGTTTTTGAAAATTTAAAAAATATTTCCCCCCATAGTTCGCGGAAGAATATATGCTGGCGGAGAGTTGATCTAACAGCTGATCAACGAAATAAGGCTGAAACGTGCCACAATCTGAAATCTATGCCACAATCAGTATAGCACGGTTCTGAGCGCATAGTAGTACAAAGTGGATATTGGCAATTGATGGCACTAACATACAAACTACAGCTAGTATGGCAACTCCAGGTTGCGAACATCGACACATCCCATCAATTGAATTACTGCCTTGTCGTCGCGGATGGGCTTATTACCTATGTAATCTGTAGCGCTATACTGACTGGAGATATTCTCTCCTGGCAGGGTAACCCTTATCAGAAAGTTCTACAGTCCGAAGGTAAACCAAACGTAATCCTAATCTCAAGAAGTGGTAGAGAGTTCATACTCTCGTCCAGGGTAGATACCACTTACTGCATTCGACGATGGCAGTTCAGTTCCTTTGGAATGTTTCCTGCTCAGCGTGCAGTTGCTGGTTTTTTCACATATCATGACGCCCCGAATAAAGCCAAGGGTGCTAAGAATCTCACGATCAACAATTTTTCAATTTGTTTTTCTAACGTTCGTGAGTTGGGAGGAAACTTCGTTTCTGTGGAATCATTCCTTGCGAGTAATAGTCCAGACGTCTTTGCACTCTGTGAGACCAATCTCAATCCTGGAATCACATCTTCTGATTTCGGGGTCGAGGGTATTTGCCGCTCATACGCAAGGATTTTCCAAGGCATATGCACGGACTAGCTGTCTACGTTCGTAGCAATCTGCCTGTAGCTCGTGCATTTGCCTTTGAGTCCACATCACTTTCGTATCTTTGCCTCTGCATGTCGCTTCTGACATCGACATCATTCCTATTCTTAATATACCGATCCCCCCTCCACCCAAGTTTGTTCTGTCCTGGACGACATCTCTTCGCAGATGGACAAGATTTTAATGTCTTGTCCATCTGCTAAATTTTTATAATGGGAGATTTTAATGCCCATCACGATACCTGGTTGATGAAGTCAGCTGCAACTGACCTGGCCGGAATTAAAACTCCTTCCCGACTGGATCTCAGATCCAGGTGATGTATTCACCCTGGTTCCCCAGCCCCCACTTGGTACTTCAGACCACGTCATTTTGCAGCTGAGATTAAAAAATCCGACTCTCATAAGTAAAGAGTCTCCTTTTCACCACACTTCATATAACTACAAGGGCGGTCACTTGGACTTTTTAGGGACTTCCTTGGAATTCCGTAAAGTGATTTCTTCTTGTTGCCTGCTAATGAGTGTGCGGTGGAAATCGCAGAGTGGGTACGCCTTTGGAATTGATGAAATTCATTCCTCACCGAAGATTCCAGGTGAAGCCCCACTCTGCCCCATGGTTTCCGAATGCTCGGCGGCAATAGCGACGAGAAATCATTGTTTTCCGCCGCTATCGTTGACATTCCAACAGCAATAATAGACGACTTCACAGAAAGGCTAGGAATAATTGTAAAAGAATTTTCAGAATTGCTAAAACACGATACATGGAATCCACCAATCCAAAATTTCACAACAAAAATTGGGTTCCAAAGATTTTTGGAAAATAATAAATAATGTGATGAACGGGGTAAATCTAGTATCCCTCCTCTTTTGTGTTCTTCCATAGACAAGGCGGAGTTGTTTGCCAGGTTGTTATCTAATAACTGCAGCCTTGGTTTGGTTTTGGTACCTCACCACCTAATTTTCCGAATCGAACGGACGTTACATTGGAGAACATGTCAGTAACTTGTCTCTAGAATGATTGCCAAACTCGATTCGAACATATCTCCTGGTCCTGACTGCATTCCATCTGTGATTCTGAAGATTCTTTCACCTGAGTTTCGTCCAAACTTTGTTCTTGATACATATTAATGACCTGCCCGATAATTTGATATGTGATTTGGTAATTTACGCTGATGATACAACTCTGTATTCTTGTCTCAACGAAAAATCCCTCCGGAACAACGTCTAGCTCTGGCAAAATCGCTTGAGTGTGATTTGGCCACAGTATCTAATTAGGGTAACACTTGGCAGTAAACTCTTAACTCGGAGAAGACTAAAGTTTTTTCAAGTAATCGTTACACTAATACGAATGCAACTCAAATCTGATTATCTGGAACTGGAGGAATCCTTAAATATTCGTCTTGTTGGACTCACACTGTCTAAGGACATGAGTTGGAAGGAATGTCACTAGTATTGCTAAACAAGCCTCGATGAAAGTCGGTTTTCTATATCGAGCTCGCCATTATCTCACTCCCGGAATCATTCTCCGTTTATACAAATCATTGATTCGACCCTGTTGGAGTATGGCTGTCACATTTGGGGCAGTGCCGCTGTCACTGTTCTTGGCATGCTCGATCGTATTCAACGGCGTGTGATCAATATGATTGGCCCTAAACTTTCTTCCGGTCTGCAAAGTTTGACACACCGCCGCAACGTTGCCTCACTCTGTTTATTTTACAGATATTATAATGGTCTTTGTTCAAGGGAGCTTTCTGCTCTCGTTCCTCCGAACAAAATTTTTAATCGGTCAACACGATTGGCTACCAATTCGCACCTATTCACTGTGGAGGTTCCACAATGTCACAAACAGTTTTATGCAAGAAGCTTTTTTCCAAGAATCTCTAAACTTTGGAATTCCTTGCCTTCTCGCTGCTTTTCTGATCGTGTTGATCTACAAGGCTTTAAAATTTCGCATTAATAGACATCTATCAGGGATGGGGGTTTCCTTGATTCCTGTTCCTGCATTTCCTGTAGCTCTTTGCACTTTACTGGCTCCAGGAGAATTTTCAAGTTTGATTCTTCTTAGGCGTCCTTGCTCTGAGCGAATTTCAATGAAAAAAAATCGTTGCGGTAGGCTAATATGGTTTAAAGCGTAACAAAGCACCGTCTCGCGTTTCCCATTGCTTATCAGTAACTTGGGGGTTAGTGGCATTTGATTTTTCCATCGTTATATTTCTGCTTTGACATGATAAAAAAAGACTTATTCTGTACCTTCCCCCGTCCCTTTTTCGGTATTTACCAGGACGGACTGCCTTTCTGCTTTTTCTAGTGTAACCTAAACTCGTCGTATTCCACTTAATGGTTCTGTGCCGATATACAGTGTAACTCAGCCGAAGCTGCCCAAAGCACAGACGGACAGAGCAGTTACTCTGTAATTGATAAGCCTAGATACGGTATAACTTAGATATGATTTTACTTTTTGTCTGTTTATCCCGTGGAGGAGGAAATCCGACAACAGGGCTTAATCATGTGGCGTAACCACGAACTATCGTGGGCAGACACGAGAGTTGTCCAAAATTTCATGGGGAGGGGAGCCGGTAAGTAGGAGCTCGTAAATGTAGTTGCATATAAGACGTGTCATTTTTCTAAACTATTGTGCACAGTGAAGCTGTAGTTTGTCCTGGTACTACTATTCCAGTTCCGAAAATATTTTGATCAAGATTTTTGTTGTTGTGGCAGCTGATGGCTCACTATTTGTGGTTGGTTCTTGGCAAAATAGAATTTATGATTAGGATACGAGGGATTGCCATCTAAAAAGATATAGCGTCTATAGTGTACGGTATTACTATCCATTCAGTATAGTGTTATGTTTGAAAAAGACACGAACAGAAGCTTTGTACGATTTTTTTCGGTGATCAAAAACAGTGATTAGAGAAGAATCAATCGTTATTATTAGCTTAAAAAAATGCAAACTCTCGAGTGAAACGTGAGCGTGAGATAAATCGAGAGAACTAAGGTTTTGTTTGCATTTCATCAGTTCATGTTCAGTTTTTGCCATATATGCCAAATATGGAGTTAACGTGTAAGTTACGGTGTATAGTGAAGTTTCATACAGTCCATTACACCCCTGAGTGGCACCAAAATTAAAAACTCGTCTCGCTTATGCTACAAAACTATATGTTATTGTCCCCCATGTTATACAATGCCATATCCTTGCAGCATCTGACCGCCCCCTTGTAAGGATGAGATTATTTGACGCAGTTTTAATTTTGATGATATTTGGAAATATGTAACTAAACTTCGCTAGACAAGCTATACCCGCTAGCTAGATTCAGCATGGACTATTTTCTCATGATATTCGGAAATATGGTATTGGTACTAAAACTGCAAGAAGTGTCCAAAAGTTCGTACTTGTTTTTCCGCAATAACATACCATCATTCAGAGTCTGAATATCTAAGTACAGAAGAGAGGGGCTTGAGCCAAGTTTTTTGTTTTTGCAATCGATTGTTACACAAGTATTAAAAAAATTAGTTTATCAGTTTATAGACTGTCGGACTACTATCTATGTTAGATCGAAATTCGTTAACATCTTATGTTTTTTTTGGGCGGTTTTATTCCTGCTCTCGAGTTTTTTTTTTTTTTTTTTTTGTTACAAACACATAACTTGAAGTTGGTAGTCTGCATCTTTGAAAATGTTGAATTTCCTTTACGGCCCACTTCACAAAATTAACGTTGCGAATTTTTTTTTTTGTCAAACAAAACCCCGAGAAGATTGGTGGTAAGGGCCACTGGACAAAAGTTCATTAAATCTCCAATTGTACATAGCAGTTTAGCACTAGCTAACCGATTACCTCCAAGAACCGTCAAACTAAAAAGTCTCATCTGCTTTTAAGTAAACGCCAATTAGAAATTTGCATAATTATTGTGAAATATGCCGAGTTGTTGAGGAAAAATATGTAAATCATTTTCTGTTCAATTCTGAACGATGCTTTAGTACTTCATCAAGTAATTTCCTTAGGAAAGTTGAATAAAGGTCGACGCCCCATTTCTCCACTTGTCTGGTCACTCAATAAAAAAAACTGGATCCGTTCAATTTTTTTCATTGACATGCACCAACATATGAAAAAATTTTTGTTGCCATTGTTTCGTCAGAGCCAATTGTGATAATGAATTCCACTCATAATGCCTGAAAATAAAATCTGAAATAAAACACTTTTTGAGATATTGTGACGAAACTAATTTTTCTTTCACTATTTATTCTATTTATACTCAAAACCTTGCTCCAGGTGTAACCGAATTTGCTTGGACCTCTAATAAAGGTCCGTTATTCCCCAAATCGGGTTCGGAAAATGGACAATGCAGTTACATTTAAGAATGTATATTTGCTATAATGTGGAAGTTTTACTAAGAGAGTGTTACTGTACGTCTTGCATGTATAAGTGTTCATTGATTGATATTAAAAAAATATATGCATAAATCAGCCAATTAACCAACCCTGTTATATTACACACTATTTAAAAAAAAAAAATTATTTATATCTAGTTTTTTCTTCTCTTTCTTTTTCTCGATTTTGTCCGCGATATAGAACAAGGACTCATTAGGGGGGCGGGTATCAGCGGGGAAACTTTTGAAATCACCCGTCCAATATCTCTCAAGACTCAAAGGCATCTTAACCATGGGCGATTCGTCAGCATCCCATTCTCACTATAAACGTCGAAAGATAATAGTCTTAGGGACCCGCACAGACGCTCGTTTGCGTGTAAGTTGCCGTTATGTTCTTCAGATTTGTGTGTTATTGTTTACCATGCGTTTTTATGCCGCAAGCGCTCTAGCTCTGCAAAAATTCTACTTAGTTTTTCCAATGAAACAATAATTTGTGTGGCGAGCTAAAAGCTAAGCGAAGAGTGCTCGTTTCGTTCTTGCAGTGCGTTTGTGCGTGGATAAGGGCTTGGGAAACAATATTAACATCACAGAGTGCAATGTCAAGGCGTGTCGTATTGCCGTTTTTTTTTTGTTACTCAAAAGCTAATTGTCAACCGCATTCGGGTTACAAGACCATAAACTTTAGCGTTTTGAATGTGGACTTTTGTTTGTAGAACTAATGTATTAGTCCTACTCTCCCCGATTTACGATATTTTTTCCCTTTCTAATGGAAACAATAGTTGATAAAATGTTTGCCTACGCTTGGAATATATTTTTCAGACTTGCTCATATATCCGGTCAGTGTTGATTTTTTATTATATTTCTCGAAAGATACACGAAGAGGAATGTTTTGTCTCCATATAGATTTTTTTTGGGGATGTTGTGCACATGGTCTACCGAACAGAACACTAAATCAAGAATCATTGAACCTTATTACTGTCATTAATCACAAAAATTATACATTCCCTCATACGAGGGATCAGAATCGGCTCGGAGAATGGTTTGCCAGAAAAAGTTGATTGCGCGCTCTCGAATCTGTTAATAACGCTCCGCTTCTTGTCGCATAGCAAATCGCATAATTGAATTATACAGGTTTCTTCTGATTCCGAACAAATTTTCCTCTCGGCAACTCTGTGACACAACTCTTATCCTCCGGGTAGTTATCCACCCATTTTGGCACACTTCATGCAATAAGTGATTGGATTAAAATGAGGCACTTTTCAGACTGCATAACACTGGAAATGCTGGCATCGATTGTGACAGCTTTCTAAATATTTTTGGCGACGCAGATAAAAATGCCACAAAAGGTGCTTCTCTGATTTAAGTAGTAAATTCTGTTTTGTCTAAAGCCGCATAAGTCTGTTTATCAATAATTACTATTTTACGGTCATCTGGACCCTAGTCGTTAGTGTGTCCCGCCTCATTCAAAAAAAAGAAGTGCCTTTTCGCCTGTTCTCGGTCTACTCTGTCGGTTTGCTGACTCAAGTAAATATTTGAACGGTTATTTACGCGCTCATCTGACTCGTTCTTTTAGATCTCAGGCCACTCCTTTGTTCCGTCCTCACTTTAGTTTTTATTTTTTATTATTGGCCATCTGTCAGGAATGATTTGGCCTTCGTAATTGTTTCGCTGATTGATTACAAACTCTGTGTTCCTCTGTCTCCAACGATCTACCCCCATAAACTATCTTGCTCAGGATCAAAAACGCCCTGTGATTTACCGCCTAAATTCGGTTAAGCCGTGAGTTTGGGGTCTATTATGATCGGATTGGGGTAACACTTCGTACGTGTCACTTAAACTCGCGGTCGGCCCGAGGGGAAGGGGAGGTGCAGGAAAACACGAAAATTATTATCAATCATTAATCTCTTACACCAATACACAGGAAGACACTCAATTTCACTATCCTGGTACAGGTCTTGAGGAATCTTTCAAACTTATTTCAGACTCGTTTGGTTTCTACTCCTTTTTAGGAAATTGCTTGCTTCGCTTGACGAATGGATACAGCACTTCTATGGAAAGTCGGTTTTACTGTAACGTTTTCAGTACGTTTTCGTCTTTCATCCTGAATTAATAATCCTATAGTTTTATTTCGAGATTTCCGTTATCATGCAAGACTAAAAAACATACAACATAATAAAGATTATACAGAAATATCAGGAGGGGACCAACCTAAACCTAAAATTATGGATTTAGAACTCTAAACAAAATGCTAGCTGCCCTAATCACCTTTAAACGCTACTTCCTTGTCAGTAGGTTTTACACTACCACGGGAAATACCAAGGCAAGTTGATGTGTGCAATCACGGATCAATTGGTTAGGGTGTTAATGTTGAACTTAATCCACAAAACTGATTATCACATACAATATAACCTGAGAGAGAGTTGTACGTTCTGTCTTCGTGAGTGAGTCGAGTGCCATATGTTGAGTGATTATCGCGGTGTTGACATTGTTTGTAAATATAAAATCGAAAGTAACATCTTTATTTTAAAAAATACCCATGTTTGACTTAACTGTGTGCTGATTCGCTTTGCATTGAAATATTGACTGCAATTCTTTGTCTTATAAAAATAATGATAAAATTCATTTACTATGATATTGGTTCCTCTTGTCCCTGGATTTCCTTATGACAAACCATTTGAGGAATGGATGCAAGTAATACGTGATGACGGTTTGAAATCCAAATCGGTGCTGGTTCAAATCATTGTGTAGGGTTTTACCGCTTTCTGCCTTTGTTACGAACGCTATGAATCATAGTGGGGTATAGTTATTTCCTTTTAAAAACACACGTGCAATACAGTGAACCTAAATTCCCAGTGCCGGCGCAATCGGCCTGAGTGGAGGCGAGGAAGAGGAAAACTGTCACGCCCAAAGACTGACATTTAATGATTCTACTTAGGAGTCTCTGATTCGGGAACCCTGCTGTGATCGTGCATTGTTTGTCTCCTGATTTGGAGAGTTCACTTTGGCTGCTAACGTTTTACGGCTTACCGGTACCAAGGGTAGACACGACATAAATTTAGTAGAGTGGAGTGGGAATATTCTCTCCCTGGCATCTGCACGCGCATATAAGTCGTTCTCAATAAAAAAATTAGGACCTCGGTGCAAATAGGCACTTTTTGTACTCTGTTATGTTACTAATAATAACATTCTACAGTACATTATGTTTGCATTTTCCTATTGGATTATCTGCACTATATCTATCCTCCCTATCATTAAAAAATGGTTTGCTCTAGGAAGCTTCGTTCATCACACTGCAAATGAAGCACTACAGATTTACAGAATCGTTTTACGCAAATTTGTAGGCATATTTCATCATTACCGTGACCCCAAGACAAATCTTAATCAATCGTGGACAGGCTTTCTGTCTCCTGTAACTTCTTGTTGTGATAGGTTAGGCCCTATGGTCATTGAAATATTTCCAGTCTATCTCCTCATCGGCTCATGCAAACTTTACGAACAAAATAACACCCTTAAACTGTATTGTTAAAGGCTATCATTCGGATCCAACTGTGATGACATTTTTAAACTCGCACGTCTGCGGCACTCGCCGCTCAAACAGCAAACGAGATAGTCGGCGCGGTGCTGTTGTTCGTTTGACGCGATTCAGTTTTCGACTATTGGTAATGTTTTGACCGCCGAGGATAAGACGCAAAGAGTTCATTTTTTGAAAGAGTTCCTGGTTGGCAGAGAATGCCTTTCTAGTTTTATCATTATCGACATTTTCGGCTTCTCCTATTGAAGAAATTGGCACTAGGCTGTTTTTTAATTGTCACGTCGATGATAAGTTAACGAGTGTGTGACGTGTACCCAGAGTCGCTATAATTTGACCGAGCATGTTTTATTCAGTAGGTGACACTATTGAAACTTTACGCTGGGGGTGGCAGCAATACTGTGCACTTTTCATGACTGTTCTGCTTCACACAGAAACTAAATTATTTTGTTTTACTGATTTCTTGTGAAATACTTTGGAAAATTTCAATCATATAATTCATTAATTCACTCCGGGAATCATGTACATGACAAAAAAAGGTGGGATTTGCCGTTAATAAAAGACACAAGAGTATGAAAAATCATATCCAATTCTGATAAATTACGACTAACATGTTGACTTAATTTTGTCACGTGGTTGCGGATTTGTTAATAGCCAAATTCGAGGTCTTCTCGCACTATGTAACTACATTCTTTTCTCTTTGCTGCTTGTCGCCAATACGTTTACAAGTTGTCATAAAAATTCATCAAAACCCGTCTCTTCATCAAAATTCTAGTGGTCCTGATCAATCAGTCACCCCATGGACATTTGGTGCTCCCACTCTCGTATGGCCATACCTTGTGGTATGTGGCGCGGGCGATAATCCACGATTTCGAATTTGGTATTTTGACGTGTGCGGATCGTAGCTAATTGGAAATTTTAGGCTTGTGGAAATTGCTGTCCCATTGGATGTATATATTACTCTTCTTTGTCACTCCACATTTAGGTTGAAAGGTACAATCGTCGTTTTGTCGAAATTATTGATCCCTTTCTAGCATCTCGGGCATTGTTTTTGTGTTAGATTTTTCTCGTCACTATTGTTCTCCAACCATATGTCATGTTCTTCGATTCGACATTGATCCTGCCATTTTTAGAGTGACACCTTTTTATTCAAAGTGGTCATGTCTCACTATTGCGTGGCGGTCAAACTACCCCTGTGTCGTGGTCCGGTATATGACTCTTAGAAGTCCAAGAACTATTGTTCAACGAGGCATGTACTTTTGGCCACTTACAGTAATCTCAGAAAGCGCTAGTATTGACTACGTACTACTCCGCTTTAAAATCATTAACTATTTGTAGTGTCATCTGCGGTCCCCCCTATAGTTCACCTATGCCTTTTGCATTTGTCCTCCCAATATTAATAATGTGTGGTCCCTGCGACCTTGACGTGGTCGGAATTCTCAGTATTGCAATGCAAATTTTTGCCACGTCTTGTAATGTATTATATGTAGCTTAATAAAATTGCGTGACCACTGCGCGAGCCGCCCAGTGACCACAAGTGCAATACTTCAATTGTTAGTATGCCCCGTGTGGACATGCCCCAAGAATGGTAGTCGGTTCTCAGTATTAATATACTAAAGTCATCTGCTTCGAAATTGCTGCTTTGTATAGTTTTGTCTCGCATAAAGATGGCACAAAAGCTTTTGTGCCATAGCTGTAGCAGGTTAGAACAGAGGAAAACTTATGGCCTTGTGCCATTTTTATTTGTAAAGCTGCAATACCCAAAGGTCCATTACTCACCATGAGGGGCCATTCGTGATCGTGGGCGGGCGAATCCGGAATCATTTGGAATTCGAATCGGATCGTCAATTCATTATAAATAGGAATCATCACATTCTTTACTAATTATATCATTGTCTCCATTATGATGAAGTACAATCGATTTTAGTCAAATTTGACCAAAATATGGGCATTTTTTTGTTAAATTCCACTCCTCACTTCACTATTGATCCCAATAATCTGTACTTCGAATCGAATTGCCCAGCCCTAAATGTGACCATTTCTTCAAGTGTCATACCAATCGTCCGGAGCTCACTGCTCTCTTGCTTGTCCCGTACTCCCGCTGTACTATCGCAACCGTTTGTTTATTTGTGCTTATTGTATGCTGCATGCTATTGAAATGGAGAAAATGTACTGTGAATACGATTGTTTCAGCTAGTTGGTATTTCATATCACACGTTTCACCAAATAATGCACAACATAGCATGGAAAACTTAACAGTCGATGGAAATTTGGCCTGATTATGAAAGAAGGTCCACTGTCCTGATTCCCTGGAAGGTAGGCCTATGGTAAAGTGATAGCATTAAAAGCTATTTGCATGAATCTTGTGATTGTAACAAAAAAACGAAGAGTTGCGAGTGCTTTTACGCCTCCAAAAGTAGTTTATCCACCTTTTTGTAGCATTTGTTGCTTGATAAGAATTTAAAATTATTAAAGCAGACTTCCATATTTTTAGCTTTCTTAAATCC
Organism: Styela plicata; assembly: GCA_963675895.2. NCBI lineage: Eukaryota > Metazoa > Chordata > Ascidiacea > Stolidobranchia > Styelidae > Styela > Styela plicata. Next base: position 3,215,080 of record OZ023149.1, read on the forward strand.
GAAGTGGGATCAAGGATTGGGGGGACATGCCCTCTGAGATTTTGAAATGAGAACTTATCCCTGCAAGATTTTAGAATTTTAACAATATTATTTCCAGAGTAAGAAAAATTTCCCCGCGCATTCGGCGTACAATCACACATTATACAGAATGTTATAGCTGTTGTATTTTTCAATAAAAGAGCCGAACAATTTTTGCGCGCCCTTGCTGCGCAAGTTTTGTTACAAAACATTTAAATATCATTTTTTATATTCTCCCTTAGATATTGCCCCACTGATAACAGCATTATTTTTATATGGGTGTCGGTATGACTCTTAACGTAAGACTATATAAAAGCATTCCTATTGGCCACTACGAGCGCGAATGACCACTACGACTCCTTCAAATATCAACATTGTGTGACCACTGCGACCCCAGTCACCATTGCCATTTACATTTCTTCCAATATTAATATTGTGTGGTCCCTGCGACCTCTGAGCATGTGGTCGGATTCTCAGTATTGCAATCAAAATTTTTGCACGTCTTGTACATTATTATATGTAGCTTAATAAAATTGCGTGACCACTGCGACCCCAGTGACCACCACCATTCCTTTCATTAAATATTGTATGACCCCTGTGACCTCCCAGAATGTAGTCGGATCCTCAGTATAATAAGCTAAACGTCTTCTGCTCGAAATTGCTCTTTGTATAGTTTTTGTCTCGCAAAAATGGCCACAAACTTTTTGCACGCACAGGTAGAACAGAGGAAACTGATGGCTTGCCATTTTATTTGTAAGCTGAATCCCAAGGTCATACTCACCAGAATAAGAGAGGGTCTATTGTTCGTCAACCAGATTCAAGATTCGTCACCTTCCGCTGCCGATGGCCGCAAAACTGGTGTCCACACCAAGTGGATTGGAAATGGAATGGACAATTGGCATCATACCTTGACCAGTAGCAGACTTTTATTTTTAAGCTGAATCCCAAGGGTCATACTCAACAGAATGAGAGAGAATTTATTGTTCGTCAACCAGATTTAAGATTCGTCACCTTCCACTGCCGTGGTTGCAAAACTGGTTGTACCACTCCAAGTGGGTTGAAATTGGAATAGACAATTGACATCATACCTTGACGAGTAGCAGACTTTTATTTGTAAGCTGAATCCCAAAGGGCAAACTCAACAAAATGAGAGAGAGTTTATTGTTCGTCAACCAGAATAACGATACGACTGTTAGTTATGTTCAGACATCCACAGTGTGATTATTTTCTAATTTCATTCCAGGTTCCTCATTGCTCAATTTCTGACTTATTTTGATTTCAACGATATTGCATTTTTTAATTAACCGAATTTAGCAGAGAAAATACGAGTAAATTGACATTTAATAACGCGCGATGCTCTGATATACCAGAAAAGATATTCTTTGAACATTTAATTTAAAACGAAACTTGCTTTGATTTGTCTGCCGAACGAGATGAGGAATTTCCATAATCTTAAGATTGTTATAATATTATCTCAGGCTTTGTAGTAAGGATTTCACCTATGTTTGTTCCCTATAACTGGTACTAGCCGAACGACACAGACAGAGATATGTTGTCTTCTGATATCTTTGTTTGTTCATTATCTTAGCTATCGATAACTCATATTGCAGCGGCAACGACGGGTTTTTGTGGATTTTTGAATGATCGATTTAGTTTTATGCAGGCGTTATTGGTCTGGTAAATTTGGTAAATAGTTCGGGTTTACCCATGTATGATCCATTAATGTTATAG
>OZ023149.1:3216928-3229089 GCA_963675895.2 Styela plicata
TAGAGTAATTTCCTGAACGTTGTCCGTCAAAATCAACATTAATCTTGCAATTGGATAAGAAAGATTCGATAATTGAACAATTAAATCCCATACAATTGAATTTTCTGCAACAGATCTCGGTGCCAAACTCTGCCGAACGCTTTAGAAATTTCTAGAGCAATTGACTTTGCCTCCGCACAACGATCAGGAGCACGAAATATTCGTTTGGTCATTACTGTCAACAAGTCAGCAGTAGGGGGAGGGTGTCCAGAAATTTTATTATTAATAGTTGATTCAGAAATTTTACTGATAATTGTTAAAAGACTATTTGAACGATATTTATTGGGATCAGTTCGATCGCCACAGTTTTTGAATGCCGGCACAATCGTTGCACATTTCCACGTATTGAGGAAGGTGCATTCTTTGAGAAATTTATAAAACAGTTTGGCTAAAATAGCGGACAACTCAGGTGGAAGCATCTTCAGAATCACGGATGGAATGCAGTCAGGACCAGGAGGTATGTTGGAATCGAGTTCGGCAATCATACTAGCAGAGTAGTTACTGACATGTTCTCCAATGTAACGTCAATTCGATTTGGAAAACTAGTTCGTGAGGTACCAGAAAGACTGGAGCTGTTATCAAACATCTTGACAAACAACTCCGCTTTGTCTCTAGAAAAACACAAAATTTCAGGTCCATTTAAAAAAGGAGGGATACTATATTTACCCCTGTACATTACAATATTTAATATTTACAGAAATCCCAATTTTTGTTCTGAAATTTTTTATTCGGTGGAATCTATGTATCTTGTTTTAGCAATTCTGAAAATTCTCTTACAATTATTCCGAGCATTTTCATAAAGTCGTCTAATATCGCTGTTGGAATGTCGCCGATAGCAGTGGAAACGATGATTTCTCGTCGTTATTGCCGCCGAGCATTCCGGTGAAACCATGGGGAAGAGTGGGTTTCACCTGGGATCTTCGATGAGGTATATAGTTGTCGTTGTTGTCGATTCATTGATATATTTGTGTATGATATTGATGTTGCTCATTAACTTTTAGTTTTCTCTTTTCTTAACTTACCTATACAGTCAATTCTTTGAAGGTGATGAGGCGCTTGTACATCACGCGCGCTTTTTAAACTTTGCACGAGGTTTTGTCCGACTGTCTGATCTTTCTATGGTGCAACTACTATATTTTCATTCAATATTTTTGTTCCGATGAGGAGGTCGACATAAAAATCTAATAAAATTTATTTATCTAATTTCAATTGCTTTATCCGTAAGTGAACGGAATGTGAAATTCTTGACTCCGCCCAACTTTGATTGATCTCTGCCTGCTGCAACTTGCAGGCGTTTTTACGCGGATCGCCTTCAACAGCCGGTGCGGTGAGACAACCAAGGTTACCCTAGCAGACATCTTTTAGCGGACATCTCTCTCGTTTTCGAAAGTGCGAAAAGCAGTTGCCAAAAAGAAGAAATGCTTGGAACGTGATTAGCAGAGCGTGTCGCTAAAATTATTTATCTCTCGGAAGGCGGAGCAATGAATTCGGCATGCCAGATAATACGCAGATAAAACAAATAATAAACAGAATGCGATGTTTAACTCACAAATTTGGGAGATAATTTTTTTGCAAGTAAATTTTAATTTACTGCTCAGGCAAATTCAATACTTTCGATAAATAGATAGACAAATAACGAATATATACCCACTACTTTAATACTTTGCCAACACGCGCTCAATTGTTGAATTCGAAAACGAGAATTCAATTGTACATCTCAATGTGAAATATCAATTTTATTGACCTGGTTCTATTATGAAATGGAAAAAATTAAATGAAGAACTAATGCACCGTTCCGAATGTTTAGTGTGGAGAGAATAGTATTTTCATACAGATTTCAAATTGGCCGAAATAGAGAATTAGCTGAAAAACGACGAAACGGGCATTTTATGGCCTAAATAAAGCTAGTTGCATTGACACGCCCCTCTTTCATCACAAATCCACTGAAAGAACATCTGATGAAAGACTTATATACAAAATTTCAAAAAATTTGTATGGGGGAATAGTAATTTTATATGGCTTCGAACTAGACAGGAATTGCGATTTGTGACCAAAACGGAAATTTCAATGCTAAAATGAAGCTAGTTTTATTGACGCGCCCCTCTTTTATCACATATCCATTGTAAGAACGTCTGATGCAGGACTGATATGCAAAGTTTGAAAAAAATTGTATGGGGGAATAGTAATTTTTATATGGCTTCGAACTCGACCAGAATTGCGATTTTGCTAAAAAATGACCAAAACGGAAATTTCAATGCTAAAATGAAGCTAGTTTTATTGAAGCGCCCCTCTTTTATCACATATCCATTGAAAGAACATCTGATGAAGAAGTTATATGCAAAGTTTGAAAAAATTTGTATAGGGGAATAGTATTTTTATATGGCTTCGAACTCGACCAGAATGGCGATTTTGCTGAAAAATGACGAAAACGGAAACTTTAATGCCGAAATGAAGATAGATTTATTAACGCGCCCCTCTTTCATCCTATATCCACTGAAAGAGCATCTGATGAAGAACTGATATACAAAGTTTCAAAAAATTTGTATGGGGGAATAGTATTTTTATATGGCTTCGAACTCGACCAGAATTGCGATTTTGTTAAAAAATGACGAAAACGGAAACTTTAATGCCGAAATGAAGATAGATTTATTAACGCGCCCCTCTTTCATCCTATATCCACTGAAAGAGCATCTGATGAAGAACTGATATACAAAGTTTCAAAAAATTTGTATGGGGAAAAGTATTTTTATATGGCTTCGAACTCGACCAGAATTGCGATTTTGTTAAAAAATGACGAAAACGGAAACTTTAATGCCGAAATGAAGATAGATTTATTAACGCGCCCCTCTTTCATCCTATATCCATTGAAAGAACATCTGATGAAGAAGTTATATGCAAAGTTTGAAAAAATTTGTATAGGGGAATAGTATTTTTATATGGCTTCGAACTCGACCAGAATTGCGATTTTGCTGAAAAATGAGGAAAACGGAAAATTTAATGCCAAAATGAAGCCAGTTTTATTAACGCGCCCCTCTTTTATCACATATCCACTGAAAGAACGTCTGATGAAGAATTGATATACAAAGTTTGAAAAAATTTGTATGGGGGAAAAGTATTTTTATATGACTTCGAACTTTGCATAATTAGATATAAACAATTATAACTCCGTTGAAAGACCACTGAAGAAGAACTGATATACCAATTTTTATACGAAACGAAACATTCAATCAAATACGGACATTTTATTGTTAATATAAAGCTAGGAAAATTGATGAAGACAATCCAGTAATGAAATGTAGACTGATCTTAGTGGCAAGCCACCACACCGCGTCAAGGTGTCAGCCTCCGTGGTGGTTTTCATCTCAATAAATTGGAAGACAGGGGATCAAGAGAGAAAACCCACACAGTGGAAAAACTTCGCCACATAGGTTAAAACAGACTGATCTCATTCAACTGTCAGGAGGTATCGATCTGGAAAATTCAAATAGAAAAATTAGGTTTCATCATCTTTTTTTGTGAATGCACTTCTGACAGTACCATTCAGTTTTGTGCATTTTCCAATGCCATAGCTGGCACTGGGGACGTCGCAACACTCTGGATGGTACCATGCTGTGCATAAAGTGCATTCTATCATAATGTGTTCTTTTATATGGGCCAATTGACAGTTGCAAAAAAATCTGAATATCTAAACACTCAACAGCCGACATGACCTGCTTTGGGCGAATTTGATACATTTACGAAAATGCACCAGAATACATGCCGTCACGAATTGCAGTCTAAGTTTTTTTTTCGTCAAATATTACGTGCTCTGGTTTTACCCTGTTACACAAAGCAATCGCAAACCCTATAGAAAAAGGGCCGCAAGATGCACCTAATTTCTGCTGTTGAACCGATGGGAATTTCAACTGTATCTCATTGGATCTCAATTTTGGGCCTCATGAGAAGCGAAATGGCATACTTGTCATCGTTACTATATTTTGTTAAGGAACTGTCATACACGAAAATGGTGTGTTTTCATCAGTTTGTGAATACATTTGACGCTGTGACCCAATGGTTTCCGTGTACAAAAAGGAATTGAACGAATTTTCGAACGGGCGCATACACTTGTCCGCCCGCAAACTTTGTATAGGCTTGTTGTGCTTTGTAAGCCATCGACTTCAGGAAAAATAGATGCCAAAATTTTACAGAAGCCCTGTTCATGATATCCGAGGTGAACCAGTCTCTTTTAAAATGTGTTTTTTTCGAATTCATACTTCTGTAATCAGATTCTGACAAATTCCGAGAGAGTTTTTTTGGGATCATACTTTGGTGTTTCAAAACGCAAGGCCATTGGCTGTGTACGTGCTTCTCTGACTACTTTTACATGTTCAATTTCATTGTCGGATGGTCGCCTGTAAAGGCTTTTAAAACGGCTTGGCTGGAGGTTGTAAGTATATCCCTAACGATTTATCCTTACCAGAAACCCGAGATCGTTTACCCCATTTTTTCAATTTCTTGATCAACGTAATCTGATCTGTCAATTTTTCGTTTTTTCTGGCGCGAACGTTAAGATTATCCTCGTATTCTCTAATCAGTGAATCATGGAGGTTTTCGTAAGCTATAGCGACTTCGTCCAAACGCTTAAAACGCCTGCTGTTGAAACGAGTTCGCTTTAGCTCTTGTTGACTTTTTTCCATGACCCCCTGAGTCCTATTGTCTTTTGAAAAATTTTGTGTAGTCGAACGAGAAACCTTTTCATAAAATTTAGAATATTCGCTATAGCAAATTGAACTGCCGTACCTACCCAAATCACCAATTAACATACAACCCCATAAACAAATTTTTGGGATATAAAATGCTTTAAATTTTGACAAGATCTCAGGAGTAAAAGTTAGTTAAAAGTTATTTTTACCGAGATTTTCGGCACTTTGTGCAAATTTGTTTGGTTTCTAGGATATCGCTACATATTATTTCCGAAAATGGATTTCTGATACTCCAATCCTCATCGGGTAAAAGTTCATCCGATGCCCCTTCCTCGACATCACACTGACTTGTGGTCAGGGATACATTGATTCTCAATCTCAAGTTTTAAATAGTTCCAACTAATATCCGCAAGAACCGAATTTTTGACTCAACAACAATATGGTTAACTGTTTGATAATTTCTCTGACTTTTTTGAAATTCGCTACAGCAAACAAGTAGACCAAATATATGCATTAGTTTCGCGTTTTACGCGGGGAAGTCTACAAGCCAAATGTTTAAAATTTTTCATGACGTGGCTGGTGCATAAATGGAGAAAGGGGCGAGAAAGCATATCTAAATTTGCTTTTCCTTCAATAACAGCGTAGCAGCGACATATATAAGATTCGAGGCTTTCGCGCATATTTACCTGGATTACCGATTTTATCAGGGCCATGCTACCATCACAAATGAAAAGTCTAGCGGGAAATCGTTTCGTCAACTTTGTTACGTCTGATCGAAAATGCGATAAAAAGTTGGAAATATTTGCGATATTGTGACGATTTGTTACAAAAGTAGCAACCGCTAAAGGAGCTTTGCCTTTCTGCGGATGTATGGTAACGATTTCGTACACGTAATACGGGCTGTGTCCGACAGTTGTAATAATACCTCCAGTAGCGTCTATGTAGATGATATCCGTTGGGGCGTTTTGTATAAACTTTCTAATAGACGCTTCAGACCATAACATTATACTTGATGGATCGCGCGATATGTGCTGCAAAGTCCCAGAAATAACATTTTTTGTGTTTTTTTTAAATTTGTTCGGATTTAATCAAACTTAACGACTTATACTGATCATCATTGTCTGGAACTGATATTTTTTCGAGCCTCATAGCGAGCTTTTTTCAGGACGGATGTGGACGAGCATCGTCACGGTTACCAGAATGGAAAACTTGGGATGTGAGAGAGCACCAATATTTTTTAAGAATACAGTTTTCGAGGCATTATGTCTATTAGTTTTTTGTTGTAAAATTTCACGCCGTTTACCTTTTAGTCGCATAGATTTCAATCCGACATGGCTTCTTTCTCCCCGCATATGTGATATTAAATACACGGGGGATTATTCGTATGAGATATAACAGAAATTTTTGCGACTGCAGTCTGAAAAAACTACAATGTCCAGTGCAAGAAAACATACGGGAAAGCATTTTTTTTTTTTCCGTTATTAACTGTGTGATAGCGAAAAGAATAAGAACAAAGGGGATCACTTTTCCTTAATGTATTTTCCCACAATATCCGCCCAATCTCGATTTTGAATTTTACGGCCTCTTACGCTTCTAAAAACACAATCCCAGTCTTTCTCGTCCATTTTAAATTCACTTTTTTGAACTGCTTTTTCCAGACTTCCCTATGACTTCCACTGGACTTTGTTGCTTTTCCAACAGAATTAGTTGAATGGGAAGGGGCTTTCATTACCTGCTCTAGACCTTCAGAATTCGGTTTTGGGTTAGAGGTCGAAGGTGTACCTTCCTTCCTATGTTCGGTCAAAACTATGCCAGCATTAACGTCGGCCTTATCATTCAGAGCTTGAGCTCTAGGCATATTGTATATAAATTTTCCTTCAAATTTTTTGACTCATACGTGCGATCGTATGAAAATGGACCGTCGCTTGTTTCGATTTAAATCAAAATCGGGCCTTATTTCCATCTCCTCATTATTTTTTGAAGACAACATCTTTCAATTTCTTCAACATTTTTATTCCAAAATCTGCGCAATTTCCGAACAACATTTTTAAGTTGCATCTTTTTGTGAAATTTTTTCTACATATTACTTTAGCCAACTTATTCCAATATTCATAAGAATCTGGATTTGAATATACCAACTTTGTTATTGCAGAAGCAAAGGACTGAACCGAAATATCAGGAGTAGAAAATACACCTCCCGATTGCTGAAAAGTGTAGGTATCTGTATGGTTAGCCCATTCGAAAATTCTTCTGCGAAATAAGAGACTTATTTGGGTTTCGGTTTAGGAAACTGCTGAGGGAATTGGAAATAAAAAGCAGCACGCGACAGATCAGAAGTGGAGGAAGTAGAAGGTGATGCCCCCTAAAGTTCCTTTCGACAGAAAACTGTGCCGACGAGAGAGAAGCGAATGCGGGTGCTGCTGGAACTTTATAGTCAGGGGCCTTGGTAGATTTTGAAACAGACAAATCTACCATAGGATTAGTAGAAACATTTTTATCAGTTTCAAGAGAAGACGTGGCCTGCAACGACGTTGAGCAAGCTTTTTTTGCAGCTGAAGTACGGAAATTCCGTTTTGACACGGTTTGAAAAATAGAATAAGACTGACTTTGCATTGGCAAAGTTTCTTCAGATGCAACAATAGAAGTTCGGGTCGACACAGTTTTAAATCGTGCAGAAGGATTGCTGAAATTAGATACCTTTCGTTGTAGAGTAACCTCTGCACCAGAAGGTTCTGCAGCCGCGGGAGACACAGTGACTAGAGATGTGACAAAAGGAGGTTGAGTACAAGAAAGTTTAGGAAAAGGAAGAGTAGATGTAGAATTGAGCAATGGTCGTGTGCTGGGAGACTGAAGAGAAACAAAGCTTCGTGGTCTGGAAACGACCTCAACATATGTTGCCTTTGGAGTTCGATGGATTAGGTGAGGGGTGGTAGAAGGGGAAGAGATAAACTTGAAAGGTTTCCAGACAGTCTTCTTTCTCCGAAGAGAAATAGGCCGCCTATAAGTTGGGGACGGGTTTTCTCTTATTTTAGCAGAAGATCTCGTGGAAAGTAAAATTTTATTTTCATTGAAATTACTTTTATTATCGAATGAAAACGAATACTCACCATCACGACGTGGACTTGGAGGAGATTGAAGCGCCGCCTCTGAAAGTTTTAATATCAATAATTTAATACTTAAAAGAACGGAAATAGCTGCTTAGCAGGAGTATGTAGTGAAAAAATTATTATTTTGGTTGATGTGAAAAGTGATCTAAATTGAAACAAGTTATTTTATATGTGAAGGTTCTGTGCTAAATTGTAAAAATTTTGGGGATTTTGTGGATTTTTTTGGGCTTACTACAATATGTTTTACTGCGCATTTCAGCTGAAATTGGACAGGGCTACACGATGTAAGAGAAATTAAATATTAGCAGTACAAAATATATAAAAAAGGAATTGTGAAATTGATGTTCCTACTGGATTAATACACTAGTGAAAGTTGTCTATACTAAATTAATACACTAGGGTTATATTTATATTTATTTTTTTCTAATTACCTTTGGCGAGAATTCTTGACATACGGAACTCAAGAACCTCCATGTAGCGCTTCAATTCAAGGTCGGACAGATGTAGTTGGTCACTCCAATACGAAGGGGTCCGACCAACGTCCAAATCCACAAGCGGAATATTGAAGCTCTCCGCGATGCTCCTCATTTGCTGAAGCAGTGCTACAATTTGCCTGTGGCAAGATCTTCCCCAGTAATGCCTGAAGAGTGAATACGATACCAAAGATTAAAACGGTGCTCAGCTTGTTGTTGTTATGTACGGCGGCAGAAGCAGAAAATCTTTTACAATTGTTTAAAACATTCTTGATGACTCCCAATGCACTAAGCTTATAATGAAGGGCTTCATAGTAAGTGAAGTAGTGGAATTAATGTTTTTTATACAAAATTTTTTATACAAAAAAAAAAGAAAGAAAGGGCAAATATTGAAATCTTGAGAAAAAGTTCAAACTATACTTACCGTACAATAGTCTAGCAGCTTCTCCGTGCAGTTGCAGTCAGAAAAGAGAGACACAGCTGACAGTTTCCGGTTTCAGACACCAACGACAAGACGCATTGTTTTGTCATAGACACGAGTAACGTAATCAGTTGCTAAAATCCCTGGTGGAGTTCGAAGCCATATAAAAATACTTTTCCCCCATACAAATTTTTTAAAACTCTGCAAATAAGTTTTTCACCAGATGTTCTTTCAGTGGATATGTGATAAAAGAGGGGCGCGTCAATAAAACTAGCTTCATTTTAGCATTGAACTCTCCGTTTTGGTCATTTTTTAACAAAATCGCAATTCTGATCGAGTTCGAAGCCATATAAAAATACTATTCCCCCATACAAATTTTTTCAAACTTCGCATATAACTTCTTCATCAGATGTTCTTTCAGTGGATATGTGATAAAAGAGGGGCGCGTCAATAAAACTAGCTTCATTTTAGCATTGAAATTTCCGTTTTAGTCATTTTTTCAGCAAAATCGCAATTCTGGCCGAGTTCCAAGCCATATAAAAATACTTTTCCCCCATACAAATTTTTTCAAACTTTGCATATAACTTCCTCATCAGATGTTCTTTCAGTGGATATGTGATAAAAGAGGGGCGCGTCCATAAAACTAGCTTCATTTTAGCATTGAACTCTCCGTTTTGGTCATTTTTCAACAAAATCGCAATTCGGATCGAGTTCGAAGCCATATAAAAATACTTTTCCCCCATACAAATTTTTTCAAACTTCGCATATAACTTCTTTATCAGATGTTCTTTCAGTGGATATGTGATAAAAGAGGGGCGCGTCAATAAAACTAGCTTCATTTTAGCATTGAAATTTCCGTTTTGGTCATTTTTCAACAAAATCGCAATTCGGATCGAGTTCGAAGCCATATAAAAATACTATTCCCCCATACAAATTTTTTGAAACTTTGTATATCAGTTCTTCATCAGATGCTCCTTCAGTGGATATAGAATGAAAGAGGGCGCGTTTATAAATCTATCTTCATTTTGGCATTAAAGTTTCCGTTTTCGTCATTTTTCACCAAAATCGCCATTGTGGTCGAGTTCGAAGCCATATAAAAATACTTTTCCCCCATACAAATTTTTTCAAACTTCGCATATAACTTCTTCATCAGATGTTCTTTCAGTGGATATGTGATAAAAGAGGGGCGCGTCAATAAAACTAGCTTCATTTTAGCATTGAAATTTCCGTTTTTGACATTTTTTAGCAAAATCGCAATTCTGGTCGAGTTCGAAGCCATATAAAAATACTATTCCTCCATACAAATTTGTATATAAGTCCTTCATCAGATGTTCTTTCAGTGGATATGTGATGAAAGAGGGGCGCGTCAATGCAACTAGCTTTATTTAGGCCATAAAATATTCGTTTCGTCGTTTTTCACCTAATTCTCTATTTCGGCCATTTTGAAATCTGTATGAAAATACTATTCTCTCCACACTAAACATTCGGAACGGTGCATTAGTTCTTCATTTGATATTTTTCCATTTCATAATAGGACCAGGTCAATAAAATTGATATTTCACATTGAGATGTACAATTGAATTCCCGTTTTTGAATTCAACAATTGAGCGCGTGTTGGCAAAGTATTAAAGTGGGGGGTATATATTCGTTATTTGTCTATCTATTCAACGAAGTATTGAATTTGCCTGAGCAGTAAATTAAAATTACTTGCAAAAAAAATTATCTATCAAATTTGTGAGTTAAACATCGCATTCTGTTTATTATTTGTTTTATCTGCGTATTATCTGGCATGCCGAATTCATTGCTCCGCCTTCCGAGAGATAAATAATTTTAGCGACACGCTCTGCTAATCACGTTCCATGCATTTCTTCTTTTTGGCAACTGCTTTTCGCACTTTCTAAAACGGGAGAGATGTCCGCTAAAAGATGTCTGCTGGGGTAACCTTGGTTGTTAGTAGCATTTGCCATGAATCCTGAAAAATCCTAAAAGTGAATTTCAGCGTTTTGAAATTGCCTGCAAATCGACCTTGCAAAAAGCATAGTACAGATCAGATTCGAAGAATGATAGCTAATCAGGGTTACCGGTACCGTACCGGTACTCTAATTAGTGAAACGACTGAAAAGTACAGAAATGACCCCGAAAGAAGTGAAAAAGTATCCGAACATGTTGGTCGGTCTACTATAATGCTGAAATCAAAATTTTAAGGCGACTCCAACTATTCAGTGGGATGAAAACATTAATATAGTATTTAGCGCCACCTAGCAGCGCATCGTTATAGACATCGTCTCCCATGCAAAGTGACATTTTTTTGTAGTTGATAATATTTTGATTTTAATTTTCATCCTGTTTATTATCGGACTTGTTTGATATCATTGGGTCAATCAATCTGAATTTGCACATGAGCATTTGGCATCATCAGACTAAAAAAACAAAATCCGGATTGGCATTGGATTTTATTAGGCAAAACAAAAAAGAAAGACAATTTTATGTTCACTAGATAATGGGTGAACAATAATTACGTTATGAAAAGTTTTACCAAGCAAGGCATTGTGTTACACTTTCTTATTATCATCATATAATCACAGATTTTAAATTCTGTCCTGAGAAAGAAAGGTAGGTGGGACCACTTTGAAACTCCATTTTTAGATCAATTATTAATCGCCAAGTACATCTGGGGAGGCCTTTTCGTACATTTTTCACTCGCTTCATGGTCGTTTCTGTTGTTTTTCGGTACCGGTAATTATAGTAACTGCTACATTCTGAAAAAATTATTTCCAAATATGAATAATGAATGTTGCATCCTAAATTCAATCAGGTTTTTTTTATTCTAAGCTCTTGTTTTTGATGAAATAGGGAAAATATAAATTGGAAAATCTTGAAAGCCAAGAGTGTAAATTTTATTTGTTTCGAGAAAGAATATCAATATGGAGTGCACAAATGGGATTTTCTGTGTTGAATTTATACCAATTTATTTAACAAAAACATTATTACGCCACTATTCTGAAATACATCTGGAATCAAAGATTTTACTAGGTAGATGGTTTTTCATCACCCTGGGCAGATACCACTCACTGCACTTTACCATACTATAGCAGTTAGATGCTTTTTTCTGCAGTGCAGTTGCTGGTCTACATAGATAACTCTTTGCCGTTAGTTTATTCCCTTTTGGCACAGTTTTCAATAGAACCTTGCTCTAAGCAGATTTCAATAATAAAATGATTAATATTGAATATATTCATTTCCGAATGTATTCGATTCGTTTGCCCATCCCCGAATACTTCAACGAAAATTAAGTGTGGAATATTTCATACATACTCATATTTTCGATAGCCAAAATTTGCCAATTTTTCTTTTTTGTTAGTCTAACATGGTCAGTGATATTGGAAAGACCAGAGGCGTCACAATGAACTCAAGTGTCGGCAAGGTTTTGGAGTCAAAC
>OZ023149.1:3229189-3252121 GCA_963675895.2 Styela plicata
GGAAGCCGTAAGCAGTGCTTATGTGAACCACTGTGCACCGGCAATAAGAAAAAAAAAAGAATGCAAAAAAGAATGCAAATAACATTAAAGTTAAAATTTAACGCAAAAATATTAATTTGTCTTTGTCGTTGCGATCCATCAGTGGCTCATACTTAAAAGTACTAGGTCAAAGTTTTCATGGGTAGGCCGAAAGATCACCTGCGCAAGGGCAATAAAATAAGCCTAATATTTGGGGCTTTTGTTACGCTGATTTTCGTATTACGATCATGAGCCATGACAAGTGTGGTCTGTGGATGTGCTAAGAGTCAATTCTGACATTCGGATTTGCGCTATTTATTGAAAAGATTGATATATATGACGATTTAAAGGTCTTTGTGAACGTTCGGTGGTTTCAACCACTTTCAATGATTTTAATGTCGTGTCTGTTCTATACATGAACCGTATATATATCATTGAATCGTCCCGAAAGCCTGTAAATGTAGGCTTTGAGACTGATAGGAAACAGTCCCGGTATCAGTTGATCTAAAATCATAGCAAAACGTCTATGCAAAGGAAAACTTGTTTCATATTTTTAATGTAAGCTTTCAAGTCTCTTTGATCCCGCTTCCTAGATTTTCCATCAAAATTCAATGAAAGATGAATTTAATAAGGCTTTTACTGAAAAAGCTTTGGGAATAGGATTTATATCTTTGACCATAGTCATTGAAAAACTTGTGCTTTCAGATTTTTATTTACATCTCTCTTTTTAGTATACAGCGGCCCAAACTGGGCAGTTTAAGAGCTATTTTTGACGTTTTAAGTCTATCACAGATAAAGAGAATCAGTGGAGCTAGTGTATGTGACCGTTTGGTCATAGCAACTCCGAGGCGCAAGGTGTGTTTCCAATGCCAGAGATCCAAGTCGAGCTCAACAGACGTGCGGAATATATAGACCCGTAGTATATCTATTTTTATTTTTCTCTTCATTGCTCGAGACAAATAAAAATACACACAATTTTGTCGACGGAAGTGCAAAAGCAAACTGTGTCTAACGCATGGTGGCGCCATAACTTAAAATCACTCAAAGCTGCGTTTCTTGCAAACTTCTGGGTCCTGAACTCGCTTCATTATTTGTTTTGTTAAATTGTGCCTACCAAGTGCTGGCAGACAATCGCATTGCAGAGTTGCAAGGAAAGCAGTCAACCTGAAGTTTAATGCGAGTCAGAAATTAGGCTATAAACACAGACTGCAGATACCCTGTACAAAGAGAGTAAATGGTCGCCTGTCTGCCAGTCCCCAATTCGGGTCTTATAAAGTTTAGTACCATATATCCGATTATCATAAAAATTTCCCATGTTGCAAGCGACTCATCCTAACCCGGGAGACAATGCCAGATGCTTGCAGCATTGGCGCCCCCTAGTTAGGATGGAAATGTTCTGCCAGTTTTTATTTTGATGACATTCGGGAATACTGAATATGACCAAGGTTACCCCAGCAGACATCTTTTAGCGGACATCTCTCTCGTTTTCGAAAGTGCGAAAAGTGGTTGCCAAATAGAAGAAAATGCATGGAACGTGATTAGCAGAGCGTGTCGCTAAAATTATTTATCTCTCGGAAGGCGGAGCAATGAATTCGGCATGCCAGATAATACGCAGATAAAACAAATAATAAACAGAATGCGATATTTAACTCACAATTTTGATAGATAATTTTTTTCACAGATAAAATTAATTTACTACTCAAGGAAATTCAATACTTCGATAAATAAATAGACAAATAACGAATATACACGCACTACTTTAATACCCTGCCAACACGCGCTCAATTGTTGGATTCAAAAACGGGAATTTTAATTGTCCATCTCAATGTGAAATATCGATTTTATTGACCTGGTCCTATTATGAAAAGGAAGAATATCAAATGAAGAACTAATATACCGTTCCGAATGTTTAGTGTGGAGAGAATAGTATTTTCATACAGATTTCAAATTGACCGAAATAGAGAATTAGGTGAAAAAACGACGAAACGAATATTTTATGGCCTAAATAAAAAGCTAGTTTTATTGACGCGCCCCTCTTTTCATCACATATCCACTGAAAGAACATCTGATGAAGGACTTATATACAAAGTTTCAAAAAATTTGTATGGGGGAATAGTATTTTTATATGGCTTCGAAACTCGATCAGAATTGCGATTTTGCTAAAAAAAATGACCAAAACGGGAAATTTCAATGCTAAAATGAAGCTAGTTTTATTGACGCGCCCCCCTCTTTTATCCTATATCCACTGAAAAGAGCATCTGATGAAGAAACTGATATACAAAGTTTGAAAAAATTTGTATGGGGGAATAGTATTTTTATATGGCTTCGAACTCTATCAGAATTGCGATTTTGTTAAAAAATGACCAAAAACGGAAATTTCAATGCTAAAAATGAAGCTAGTTTTTATTGACGCGCCCCTCTTTTATCCTATATCCATTGAAAAAAGCATCTGATGAAGAACTGATATACAAAGTTTGAAAAAAATTTGTATGGGGGAATAGTATTTTTATATGGCTTCGAACTCGGCCAGAATGGAGATTTTGCTGAAAAAAATGACGAAAACGGAAACTTTAATGCCAAAATGAAGATAGATTTATAAACGCGTCCCTTTTTCATCCTATATCCACTGAAAGAGAGCATCTGATGAAGAACTGATATACAAAAGTTTCAAAAAATTTGTATGGGGGAATAGTATTTTTATATGGCTTCGAACTCGATCAGAATTGCGATTTTGTTAAAAAATGACCCAAAACGGAAATTTCAATGCTAAAATGAAGCTAGTTTTATTGACGCGCCCCTCTTTTCATCCTATAACCACTGAAAGGGCATCTGATGAAGAACTGATATACAAAGTTTCAAAAAATTTGTATGGGGGAATAGTATTTTTATATGGCTTCGAACTCGATCAGAATTGCGATTTTGTTGAAAAAATGACCAAAACGGAAATTTCAATGCTAAAATGAAGCTAGTTTTATTGACGCGCCCCTCTTTTATCCTATATCCACTAAAAAGAGAGCATCTGATGAAGAACTGATATACAAAGTTTCAAAAAATTTGTATGGGGGAATAGTATTTTTTATATGGCTTCGAACTCTATCAGAATTGCGATTTTGTTAAAAAATGACCAAAAAAGGAAATTTCAATGCTAAAATGAAGCTAGTTTTATTGACGCGCCCCTCTTTTATCCTATATCCACTGAAAGAGCATCTGATGAAGAACTGATATACAAAGTTTCAAAAAATTTGTATGGGGAATATAGTATTTTTATATGGCTTCGAACTCGGCCACAATGGCGATTTTGCTGAAAAATGACGAAAACGGAAACTTTAATGCCAAAATGAAGATAGATTTATAAAAACGCCCCTCTTTCATCCTATATCCACTGAAAGAGCATCTGATGAAGAACTGATATACAAAGTTTCAAAAAATTTGTATGGGGGAATAGTATTTTTTTATATGGCTTCGAACTCTATCAGAATTGCGATTTTGTTTAAAAAAATGACCAAAACGGAAATTTCAATGCTAAAATGAAGCTAGTTTTATTGACGCGCCCCTCTTTTATCCTATATCCACTGAAAGAGCATATGATGAAGAACTGATATACAAAGTTTGAAAAAATTTGTATGGGGGAATAGTATTTTTATATGGCTTCGAACTCGATCAGAATTGCGATTTTGTTAAAAAATGACCAAAACGGAAATTTCAATGCTAAAATGAAGCTAGTTTTTTATTGACGCGCCCCTCTTTTTATCCTATATCCACTGAAAAAGCATCTGATGAAGAACTGATATACAAAGTTTCAAAAAATTTGTATGGGGGAATAGAATTTTTATATGGCTTCGAACTCGGCCACAATGGCGATTTTGCTGAAAAATGACGAAAACGGAAACTTTAATGCCAAAATGAAGATAGATTTATAAACGCGCCCCTATTTCATCCTATATCCACTGAAAGAGCATCTGATGAAGAACTGATATACAAAGTTTCAAAAAATTTGTATGGGGGAATAGTATTTTTATATGGCTTCGAACTCTATCAGAATTGCGATTTTGTTAAAAAATGACCAAAACGGAAATTTCAATGCTAAAATGAAGCTAGTTTTATTGACGCGCCCCTCTTTTATCCTATATCCACTGAAAAAGCATCTGATGAAGAACTGATATACAAAGTTTCAAAAAATTTGTATGGGGGAATAGTATTTTTATATGGCTTCGAACTCGGCCACAATGGCGATTTTGCTGAAAAATGACGAAAACGGAAACTTTAATGCCAAAATGAAGATAGATTTATAAACGCGCCCCTCTTTCATCCTATATCCACTGAAAGTATAGTATTTTTATATGACTTCGAACTTTGCATAATTAGATATAAACAATTATAACTCCGTTGAAAGACCACTGAAGAAGAACTGATATACCAATTTTTATAGGAAACGAAACATTCAATCAAATACGGACATTTTATTGTTAATATAAAGCTAGGAAAATTGACAATCGAGTAATGAAATGTAGACTGATCTTAGTGGCAAGCCACCACACCGCGTCAAGGTGTCAGCCTCCGTGGTGGTTTTCATCTCAATAAATTGGAAGACAGGGGATCAAGAGAGAAAACCCACACAGTGGAAAAACTTCGCCACATAGGTAAAACAGACTGATCTCATTCAACTGTCAGGAGGTATCGATCTGGAAAAATAAAATGGAAAAATTAGGTTTCATCATCTTTTTTGTGAATGCACTTCTGACAGTACCATTCAGTTTGTGCATTTTCCAATGCCATAGGTGGCACTGGGACGTCGCAACACTCTGGATGGTACCATTCTGTGCATAAAGTGCATTCTATCATAATGTGTTCTTTTATATGGGCCAATTGACAGTTGCAAAAAATCTGAATATCTAAACACACAACAGCCGACATGACCTGCTTTGGGCGAATTTGATACATTTGCGAAAAGGCACCAGAATACATGCCGTCACGAATTTGCAGTCTAAGTTTTTTTTCGTCAAATATTACGTGCTCTGGTTTTACCCTGTTACACAAAGCAATCGCAAACCCTATAGAAAATGGGCCGCAAGATGCACCTAATTTCTGCTGTTGAACCGATGGGAATTTCAACTGTATCTCATTGGATCTCAATTTGGGCCTCATGAGAAGCGAAATGGCATACTTGTCATCGTTACTATATTTTTGTTAAGGAACTGTCATACACGAAAATTGGTGTTTTCATCAGTTGTAAATACATTTGACGCTGTGACCCAATGGTTTCCGTGTACAAAAAGGAATTGAACGAATTTTCGAAGGGGCGCATACACTTGTCCGCCCGCAAACTTTGTATAGGCTGTTGTGCTTTGTAAGCCATCGACTTCAGGAAAAATAGATGCCAAAATTACAGAAGCCCTGTTCATGATATCCGAGGTGAACCAGTCTCTTTTAAAATGTGTTTTCGAATTCATAATTCTGTAATCAGATTCTGACAAATTCCGAGAGATTTTTTTGGGATCAGTCTTTGGTGTTTCAAAACGCAAGGCCATTGGCTGTGTATGTGCTTCCCTGACTACTTTTACATGTTCAATTTCATTGTCGGATGGTCGCCTGTAAAGGCTTTTAAACGGCTTGGCTGGAGGTTGTAAGTATATCCCTAACGATTTATCCTTACCAGAAACCCGAGATCGTTTACCCCATTTTTCAATTTCTTGATCAACGTAATCTGATCTGTCAATTTTTCGTTTTTTCTGGCGAACGTTAAGATTATCCTCGTATTCTCTAATCAGTGAATCATGGAGGTTGTCGTAAGCTATAGCGACTTCGTCCAAACGCTTAAAACGCCTGCTGTTGAAACGAGTTCGCTTTAGCTCTTGTTGACTTTTTTTCCATGACCCCCTGAGTCCTATTGTCTTTTGAAAAATTTTGTGTAGACGAACGAGAAACCTTTTCATAAAATTTAGAATATTCGCTATAGCAAATTGAACTGCCGTACCTACCCAAATCACCAATTAACATACAACCCCATAAACAAATTTTTGGGATATAAAATGCTTTAAATTTTGACAAGATCTCAGGACAGTAAAAGTTATTTTTTACCGAGATTTTCGGCATTTTGTGCAATTTGTTTGGTTTCTAGGATATCGCTACATATTATTTCCGAAAATGGATTTCTCATACTCCAATCTTCATCAGGTAAAAGTTCATCCGATGCCCCTTCCTCGACATCACACTGACTTGGGTCAGGGATACATTGATTCTCAATCTCAAGTTTTAAATAGTTCCAACTAATATCCGCAAGAACCGAATTTTGACTCAACAACAACAATATGGTTAACTGTTTGATAATTTCTCTGACTTTTTGAAATTCGCTACAGCAAACAAGTAGACCAAATATATGCATTAGTTCGCGTTTTACGCGGGGAAGTCTACAAGCCAAATGTTTAAAATTTTTCATGACGTGGCTGGTGCATAAATGGAGAAAGGGGCGAGAAAGCATATCTAAATTTGCTTTTCCTTCAATAACAGCGTAGCAGCGACATATATAAGACTCGAGGCTTTCGCGCATATTTACCTGGATTACCGATTTTATCAGGGCCATGCTACCATCACAAATGAAAAGTCTAGCGGGAAATCGTTTCGTCAACTTTGTTACGTCTGATCGAAAATGCGATAAAAAGTTGGAAATGTTTGCGATATTGTGACGATTTGTTACAAAAGTAGCAACCGCTAAAGGAGCTTTGCCTTTCTGCGGATGTCTGGTAACGATTTCGTACACGTAATACGGACTGTGTCCGACAGTTGTAATAATACCTCCAGTAGCGTCTATGTAGATGATATCCGTTGGGGCGTTTTGTATAAACTTTCTAATAGACGCTTCAGACCATAACATTATACTTGATGGATCGCGCGATATGTGCTGCAAAGTCCCAGAAATAATATTTTTTGTGTTTTTAATTTGTTCGGATTTAATCAAACTTAACGACTTATACTGATCATCATTGTCTGGGACTGATATTTTTCGAGCCTCATAGCGAGCTTTTTTCAGGACGGATGTGGACGGAGCATCGTCACGGTTACCAGAATGGAAAACTTGGGATGTGAGAGCACCAATATTTTTAAGATACAGTTTTCGAGGCATTATGTCTATTAGTTTTTGTTGTAAAATTTCACGCCGTTTACCTTTTAGTCGCATAGATTTCAATCCGACATGGCTTCTTTCTCCCGCATATGTGATATTGAATACACGGGGATTATTCGTATGAGATATAACAGAAATTTCGCGACTGCAGTCTGAAAAACTACAATGTCCAGTGCAAGCAAACATACGGGAAGCAATTTTTCCGTTATTAACTGTGTGATAGCGAAAAGAATAAGAACAAAGGGGATCACTTTCCTTAATGTATTTTCTCACAATATCCGCCCAATCTCGATTTTGAATTTTACGGCCTCTTACGCTTCTAAAAACACAATCCCAGTCTTTCTCGTCCATTTTAAATTCACTTTTTTGAACTGCTTTTCCAGACTTCCCTATGACTTCCACTGGACTTTGTTGCTTTTCAACAGAATTATTTGAATGGGAAGGGGCTTTCATTACCTGCTCTAGACCTTCAGAATTCGGTTTTGGGTTAGAGGTCGAAGGTGTACCTTCCTTCGAGATATGTTCGGTCAAAACTATGCCAGCATTAATGTCGGCCTTATCATTCAGAGCTTGAGCTCTAGGCATATTGTATATAAAATTTTCCTTCAAATTTTTTGACTCATACGTGCGATCGTATGAAAATGGACCGTCGCTTGTTTCGATTAAATCAAAATCGGGCCTTATTTCCATTTCCTCATTATTTTTTGAAGACAATCTTTCAATTTCTTCAACATTTTTATTCCAAAATCTGCGCAATTTCCGAACAACATTTTTAAGTGCATCTTTTGTGAAATTTTTTCTACATATTACTTTAGCCAACTTATTCCAATACTCATAAGAATCTGGATTGAATATACCAACTTTGTTAATTGCAGAAGCAAAGGACTGAACCGAAATATCAGGAGTAGAAAATACACCTCCCGATTGCTGAAAAGTGTAGGTATCTGTATGGTTAGCCCATTTGAACTTCTTCTGCGAAATAAGAGACTTATTTGGGTTCGGTTTAGGAAACTGCTGAGAATTAGAAATAAAAGCAGCACGCGACAGATCAGAAGTGGAGGAAGTAGAAGGTGATGCCCCTAAAGTTCCTTTCGACAGAAACTGTGCCGACGAGAGAGAAGCGAATGCGGGTGCTGCTGGAACTTTATAGTCAGGGGCCTTGGTAGATTTTGAAACAGACAAATCTACCATAGGATTAGTAGAAACATTTTTATCAGTTTCAAGAGAAGACGTGGCCTGCAACGACGTTGAGCAAGCTTTTTTTGCAGCTGAAGTACGGAAATTCCGTTTTGACACGGTTTGAAAAATAGAATAAGACTGACTTTGCTTTGGCAAAGTTTCTTCGGATGCAACAATAGAAGTTTGGGTCGACACAGTTTTAAATCGTGCAGAAGGATTGCTGAAATGAGATACCTTTCGTTGTAGAGTAACCTCTGCACCAGAAGGTTCTGCAGCCGCGGGAGACACAGTGACTAGAGATGTGACAAAAGGAGGTTGAGTACAAGATAGTTTAGGAAAAGGAAGAGTAGATGTAGAATTGAGCAATGGTCGTGTGCTGGGAGACTGAAGAGAAACAAAGCTTCGTGGTCTGGAAACGACCTCAGCATATGTTGCCTTTGGAGTTCGATGGATTAGGTGAGGGGTGGTAGAAGGGGAAGAGATAAACTTGAAAGGTTTCCAGACGGTCTTCTTTCTCCGAAGAGAAATAGGCCGCCTATAAGTTGGTGACGGGTTTTCTCTTATTTTAGCAGAAGATCTCGTGAAAAGTAAAATTTCATTTTCATTGAAATTACTTTTATCGAATGAAGACGAATACTCACCATCACGACGTGGACTTGGAGGAGATTGAAGCGCCGCCTCTGAAAGTTTTAATATCAATAATTTAATACTTAAAAGAACGGAAATAGCTGCTTAGCAGGAGTATGTAGTAAAAAAATTAATATTTTGGTTGATGTGAAAAGTGATCTAAATTGAAACAAGTTATTTTATATGTAAAGGTTCTGTGCTAAATTGTAAAAAATTTGGGGATTTTGTGGATTTTTTTGGGCTTACTACAATATGTTTTACTGCGCATTTCAGCTGAAATTGGACAGGGCTACACGATGTAAGAGAAATTAAATATTAGCAGTACAAAATATATAAAAAAGGAATTGTGAAATTGATGTTCCTACTGGATTAATACATAAGTGAAAGTTGTCTATACTAAATTATTACACTAGGGTTATAGTTATATTTATTTTTTTCTGATTACCTTTGGCGAGAATTCTTGACATACGGAACTCAAGAACCTCCATGTAGCGCTTCAATCCAAGGTCGGACAGATGTAGTTGGTCACTCCAATACGAAGGGGTCCGACCAACGTCCAAATCCACAAGCGGAATATTGAAGCTCTCCGCGATGCTCCTCATCTCCTCATTTGCTGAAGCAGTGCTGCAATTTGCCTGTGGCAAGATCTTCCCCAGTAATGCCTGAAGAGTGAATACGATACCAAAGATTAAAACGGTGCTCAGCTTGTTGTTGTTATGTACGGCGGCAGAAGCAGAAAATCTTTTACAATTGTTTAAAACATTCTTGATGACTCCCAATGCACTAAGCTTATAATGAAGGGCTTCAGAGTAAATGAAGTAGTGGAATTAATGTTTTTTATACAAAATTTTCAGGCTTTTTTTCTGAAATATTGATGCGTTGAAAATCACGAGAGTGTGACGTGCGCTATTCGATAGGGAGACAAATCCGTGCTTCTCACCGTACGCTATTCGATAGGATATAAATATACTGGATTTCAACAAATTCTAATCAAGTCCCTTTAAAAGAATTGCACTGAAAGTCCAAATGACATATTTGTTATTGTTGCTGCCATTAAGAGATATTTGAAAGAAATATTTTAGAAACAAACCTTTGCATCTGGATAGGCCTGCTGGCACGCTCGGATCAGCTTTTCAGCGTCTCCTCGGGAGTCTTCTGACCATCCATGACGTCTGGCGACATCATTCGTACCCAATGCCAATAATACATAGTCGACATCGGGGAACGCCTCCGTTCTCAAGATCTCCTCCGTGCCATGGTGGAACCGACCGCCTGGTAAGCATATCGTAGAAAGAGAAAACGGGGACGAAGGGGACGGCGAAACAACCTGTGATTATACGAAAAATATAATAATATATCTGAGCAATGAATTAAACATAAAGTGCCAAAGAATGATGTTCATATGTCAGTCTGGGCTAAATTAGCACCGAACACAGACAATAACTAAATTAATTTAATTGCAAGAAAATTACCGCATTACTGCTGTATCTGAGAACTAATAAGAAACACGGCCTATTCTAAAATAGGCCGAGTTACACGTGCGAAACTTAGGGATTGATTTGCATCAACTTTACGGTCTCTCTAACTTGACATAACATAAATGAATTACCTAGTTTCATTTTTACTTGCTACGTGTAAAAATACATTGTAACTCACCCTCGGATACGTCAAATTCCGGCCATTGCTGTCCGCAAGCAGGAGGAGATGAGGGCGACGACCTTCTTTCCCTCCCCGCAAGTAAGCTGTTTGCTTTCCACTTGCGGTTGATCTTCCCTTGGGGTAGGTGATCGGAGATGTTCTGTATCCTTTCATCACGCGAGTCTGGAACAAA
Organism: Styela plicata; assembly: GCA_963675895.2. NCBI lineage: Eukaryota > Metazoa > Chordata > Ascidiacea > Stolidobranchia > Styelidae > Styela > Styela plicata. The sequence goes on from OZ023149.1 coordinate 3,239,965, forward strand.
AGAAAGAAAGGGCAAATATTGAAATCTTGAGAAAAAGTTGGAACTATACTTACCGTACAATAGTCTAGCAGCTTCTTCGTGCAGTTGCAGTCAGAAAAGAGAGACACAGCTGACAGTCCGGTTTCAGACACCAACGACAAGACGCATTGTTTTGTCATAGACACGAGTAACGTAATCAGTTGCTAAAATCCCTGGTGGAGTTCGAAGCCATATAAAAATACTTTTCCCCCATACAAATTTTTTAAAACTCTGCATATAAGTTTTTCACCAGATGTTCTTTCAGTGGATATGTGATAAAAGAGGGGCGCATCCATAAAACTAGCTTCATTTTAGCATTGAAATTTCCGTTTTGGTCATTTTTTAGCAAAATTGCAATTCTGGCCGAGTTCGAAGCCATATAAAAATACTATTCCCCCATACAAATTTTTTGAAACTTTGTATATCAGTTCTTCATCATATGCTCTTTCAGTGGATATAGGATAAAAGAGGGGCGCGTCAATAAAACTAGCTTCATTTTAGCATTGAAATTTCCGTTTTGGTCATTTTTTAACAAAATCGCAATTCTGATAGAGTTCGAAGCCATATAAAAATACTATTCCCCCATACAAATTTTTTGAAACTTTGTATATCAGTTCTTCATCAGATGCTCTTTTAGTGGATATAGGATAAAAGAGGGGCGCGTCAATAAAACTAGCTTCATTTTAGCATTGAAATTTCCGTTTTGGTCATCATTTTTCAACAAAATCGCAATTCTGATCGAGTTCGAAGCCATATAAAAATATTATTCCCCCATACAAATTTTTTTGAAACTTTGTATATCAGTTCTTCATCAGATGCCCTTTTCAGTGGTTATAGGATGAAAGAGGGGCGCGTCAATAAAACTAGCTTCATTTTAGCATTGAAATTTCCGTTTTGGTCATTTTTTAACAAAATCGCAATTTCTGATCGAGTTCGAAGCCATATAAAAATACTATTCCCCCATACAAATTTTTTGAAACTTTGTATATCAGTTCTTCATCAGATGCTCTTTCAGTGGATATAGGATAAAAGAGGGGCGCGTCAATAAAACTAGCTTCATTTTAGCATTGAAATTTCCTTTTTGGTCATTTTTTAACAAAAAAATCGCAATTCTGATAGAGTTCGAAGCCATATAAAAATACTATTCCCCCATACAAATTTTTTGAAACTTTGTATATCAGTTCTTCATCAGATGCTCTTTCAGTGGATATAGGATGAAAGAGGGGCGCGTTTATAAATCTATCTTCATTTTGGCATTAAAGTTTCCGTTTTCGTCATTTTTCAGCAAAATCGCCATTGTGGCCGAGTTCGAAGCCATATAAAAATACTATTCCCCCATACAAATTTTTTGAAACTTTGTATATCAGTTCTTCATCAGATGCTTTTTCAGTGGATATGTGATAAAAGAGGGGCGCATCCATAAAACTAGCTTCATTTTAGCATTGAAATTTCCGTTTTGGTCATTTTTTAGCAAAATTGCAATTCTGGCCGAGTTCGAAGCCATATAAAAATACTATTCCCCCATACAAATTTTTTGAAACTTTGTATATCAGTTCTTCATCATATGCTCTTTCAGTGGATATAGGATAAAAGAGGGGCGCGTCAATAAAACTAGCTTCATTTTAGCATTGAAATTTCCGTTTTGGTCATTTTTTAACAAAATCGCAATTCTGATAGAGTTCGAAGCCATATAAAAATACTATTCCCCCATACAAATTTTTTGAAACTTTGTATATCAGTTCTTCATCAGATGCTCTTTTAGTGGATATAGGATAAAAGAGGGGCGCGTCAATAAAACTAGCTTCATTTTAGCATTGAAATTTCCGTTTTGGTCATTTTTCAACAAAATCGCAATTCTGATCGAGTTCGAAGCCATATAAAAATATTATTCCCCCATACAAATTTTTTGAAACTTTGTATATCAGTTCTTCATCAGATGCCCTTTCAGTGGTTATAGGATGAAAGAGGGGCGCGTCAATAAAACTAGCTTCATTTTAGCATTGAAATTTCCGTTTTGGTCATTTTTTAACAAAATCGCAATTCTGATCGAGTTCGAAGCCATATAAAAATACTATTCCCCCATACAAATTTTTTGAAACTTTGTATATCAGTTCTTCATCAGATGCTCTTTCAGTGGATATAGGATAAAAGAGGGGCGCGTCAATAAAACTAGCTTCATTTTAGCATTGAAATTTCCTTTTTGGTCATTTTTTAACAAAATCGCAATTCTGATAGAGTTCGAAGCCATATAAAAATACTATTCCCCCATACAAATTTTTTGAAACTTTGTATATCAGTTCTTCATCAGATGCTCTTTCAGTGGATATAGGATGAAAGAGGGGCGCGTTTATAAATCTATCTTCATTTTGGCATTAAAGTTTCCGTTTTCGTCATTTTTCAGCAAAATCGCCATTGTGGCCGAGTTCGAAGCCATATAAAAATACTATTCCCCCATACAAATTTTTTGAAACTTTGTATATCAGTTCTTCATCAGATGCTTTTTCAGTGGATATAGGATAAAAGAGGGGCGCGTCAATAAAACTAGCTTCATTTTAGCATTGAAATTTCCGTTTTGGTCATTTTTTAACAAAATCGCAATTCTGATCGAGTTCGAAGCCATATAAAAATACTATTCCCCCATACAAATTTTTTCAAACTTTGTATATCAGTTCTTCGTCATATGCTCTTTCAGTGGATATAGGATAAAAGAGGGGCGCGTCAATAAAACTAGCTTCATTTTAGCATTGAAATTTCCTTTTTGGTCATTTTTTAACAAAATCGCAATTCCGGTCGAGTTCGAAGCCATATAAAAATACTATTCCCCCATACAAATTTTTTGAAACTTTGTATATCAGTTCTTCATCAGATGCTCTTTCAGTGGATATAGGATGAAAAAGGGACGCGTTTATAAATCTATCTTCATTTTGGCATTAAAGTTTCCGTTTTCGTCATTTTTCAGCAAAATCTCCATTCTGGCCGAGTTCGAAGCCATATAAAAATACTATTCCCCCATACAAATTTTTTCAAAACTTTGTATATCAGTTCTTCATCAGATGCTTTTTCAATGGATATAGGATAAAAGAGAGGGGCGCGTCAATAAAACTAGCTTCATTTTAGCATTGAAATTTCCGTTTTGGGCATTTTTTAACAAAATCGCAATTCTGATAGAGTTCGAAGCCATATATAAAAATACTATTCCCCCCATACAAATTTTTTCAAACTTTGTATATCAGTTCTTCATCAGATGCTCTTTCAGTGGATATAGGATAAAGAGAGGGCGCGTCAATAAAACTAGCTTCATTTTAGCATTGAAATTTCCGTTTTGGTCATTTTTTAGCAAAATCGCAATTCTGATCGAGTTCGAAGCCATATAAAAATACTATTCCCCCATACAAATTTTTTGAAACTTTGTATATAAGTCCTTCATCAGATGTTCTTTCAGTGGATATGTGATGAAAAGAGGGGCGCGTCAATAAAACTAGCTTTATTTAGGCCATAAAAATATTCGTTTCGTCGTTTTTCACCTAATTCTCTATTTCGGTCAATTTGAAATCTGTATGAAAATACTATTCTCTCCACACTAAACATTCGGAACGGTATATTAGTTCTTCATTTGATATTCTTCCTTTTCATAATAGGACCAGGTCAATAAAATCGATATTTCACATTGAGATGGACACATTGAGATGGACAATTAAATTCCCGTTTTTGAATCCAACAATTGAGCGCGTGTTGGCAGGGTATTAAAGTAGTGCGTGTATATTCGTTATTTGTCTATTTATTTATCGAAGTATTGAATTTCCTTGAGTAGTAAATTAATTTTATCTGTGAAAAAAATTATCTATCAAAATTGTGAGTTAAACATCGCATTCTGTTTATTATTTGTTTTATCTGCGTATTATCTGGCATGCCGAATTCATTGCTCCGCCTTCCGAGAGATAAATAATTTTAGCGACACGCTCTGCTAATCACGTTCCATGCATTTTCTTCTATTTGGCAACCACTTTTCGCACTTTCGAAAACGAGAGAGATGTCCGCTAAAAGATGTCTGCTAGGGTAACCTTGGTCTGAATATGGTACCGTACCGTACGGTACTAAACTTCACTAGACCCCCCCATTCTGAATTGTAATGCTCGGTTAGCTCAATCGGTAAAGCGTTGGGAATACGCTTCGAGCTACGCATCTCTGATCGTACAGCGTATCATCCTATCATTTTCGGTGATTCAGGAAACTTTCATGCGTTGGGTCAAAAGATCACCTACTGACCTATGCAGTATGCGATAACAGATAATGTTATATTGGGTCTCATGGAGTTTAGTACCATAAATCTGATTATCATAAAAATTTCCAATGTTGGTAGCACGTCCTAACCCCAGGAGACAATGACAGATGCTTGCAGCATTGGCGCCCCCTAGTTAGGATGAGAATATTCTGCCAGTTTTTATTTTGATGACATTCGGGAAAATGGTACTAAACTTCACTAGACCCCAATCTTGACTGTTTAAATCTCCTGGCTCTGCAGCAAGAAAAAAGGGTGGGATTGGTGTTGAACCAAGCGCAGGGTGTCTGTGAACTCGACCTTTTACTATGATTGTGGAAATTCTACTCAATGGAATCACAACTGAGGATCCGATAAATCCAGTGTACAAAGAACTCAGCTTGAATGGTATTTATATTTTTTATCGTAGTCGCTGATAAATTGCATTGTTGCATTGTTGAAGATGAATGTCCGTTTGGCCAAGTTGCTGGCGATAATACATTTGAATGAATGATGAAAGAATCTTGTTTTTTCTGGGGGTCCAAACGGAATTTTCTTTGGGCGACTGAAAAAGCTCAAAAACCATCAACACTGCTATTTCATAACAGTATTGATGATTTTGAACCTTTTTCTACTGTGGCCATTTCTGAATTATCTTCTGATGAAACCTACCATCTTTGGGAGTAGCCAGTGTTGGTTGGGGAGACCCAAGTCAATGACTCAACTCGAATCACCTTTTTCAATGACTTGACTCGACTCTAGTTTTCCTGACTCAATTCGACTTGACAAAATGCAGACACAAATCGACTTGGGACTTGATATAGTACGCAATCACCTTTTACAGATTTACGTTGCTCGTCGTTATGTGATTCATCAGAGAAAATAAACGCACCTCCCAGTAGGGTATAAAACATGTAATGTACCTAGCAGTATATAACTCGTTCATCTTCTCAATATTGAAGATAATAGAATACTTGAAGCGTGAGAAGCGGCAAATTAATCTGTCATTGCTCTTTAGAGATCGACTCATGACTTGAATGGCGACTCATATGTATATATGACTCGACTTGACAACTTGATAAAAGGATAGGATATCATTTTTTATCCTGCAGGAGAAGAAAGCCGAGAATACAGCTTAATCATATAGCGAACCACAACCTCTCGTACAGATTCCAGTTTCCGAATCGTTTTGCATGGTGAAGGTTTATTTTGCTTGTCATATTTCTTATTTTTTCCTGTGTATGGACCTGGTTGGTGGAGAATGCTGTAAGCAGTGCTTACGTGCACCACTGTGCATCAGCGAGTCATCCAGCAGACCTTTTGCATATAATCATCATCCCCCACGTGATTCAAACCTACGTTATGACGATCAGTGATGCTCGATAGCTCGAAGCGTACTACGAACAGTGAGTACAATAACTTTACTTGACTCTAGAATCTAAATTTTGGTAAGACCTGGAACTCGACTCTTAACATGTGTTTGTTCACTCGACTTGCCTTGGGTCTCGAAATCCTGTAAATTTTGTAATCTGTGGCTCAAAGCAAAATTCAAAGAAAGTCATTCGATAGTCATTCCACCGTTAATAAACACTCGAAATTTGGTTATTTTCCAATTTGAACCAAAATACCTACTCCTCCTGGTTGAGATTGGATTTTATTACACTTGGGGGAAGTGAAGTGACTCAATCCCAACACGCTGACATTTTGCAATCTTTGGTGTGATACGCCTGAAAATACAGCCAAAATATTCTTTTCCAGATGATCATCTACCAGGCAATTCCACGAGAGAGATACTGCAAGCACAACAAACTGAAAACAAACCCCTAATAAACTTGATAAACTATCAGAGCACGAACACTGATCAAAATTTATGGGAAAAAAACAGTTTAAAACTCGCAGATATTGATAAGCTGGTTCCTCGTGTCAGAATCCGTAGACAAAACACGGAAAGAAATTATGTGTGCGAGATATGTGAAAAGCGTTTTGCTGAAGGCAGTCATTTACGATTGCACATGAGAACGCACACAGGTGAGACAGATTTGATTCAAATTTAATATTTTTGCTGTGATAAGATTCAAACTTTCGTTTCAGTTAAATCTGAATCCAGGGCGAAGGAATCTTTCTTCTTTCTGCCGTGTCTAAATCATTATGTTTTTTTTTTTTTTTCAAATAAAGTTTCGAAATAGCGGTATTGATGATTTTGAACATTTTCTACAATTTCGAAAATGTCTTTTTTGAGTGCCTAATAGCCAGCATAGTCAAGGAAAGCTTAATGTCTTAAAGCTTTTTGGAACAATGAACATTTCAGACACCCTTTGACAAAATATGATCTGTTCTTTCTTCAGCATTCATTTGATTTATTGTAGAGCCCGAGCGATGTATTGGCCTAATTTTGTTGTTTACCGATATATCAGCAGATCATAAAAGCGGCCGATAATATGGGCCAATCGAAATACACTTATAAACAAGCGCTTTTAAAATGACAAAAAATTTCTGCTTCTGCATTGGGGGAATCCCCAGCATATGTCATTTGCGCGAGATGAAATTTTATTTCATTCGAAAAAAAGTCTAGTATAAAAATGGTTAGAAACATAAGATAAAATATCGATTATCGGTGGTCGAAAATATCGATATCGATTGCAAAAAAGCGTTATCGGTCGGGCTGTAATTAATTGATTGAGTAATATATTGATCTTTTCAGGTTTGAAACCATATTCATGTGAGTTTTGCAAGAAGTCTTTTTCATTCAAACATCTCGTTAAATCACACATTCAGCAAACTCACACACTAGAGCGGCCTCACTGCTGCCCTCTATGTCCGGCAAAATTCGTCCAGAGGTGCGGATTGGTAAATCATTTGATCAAGCACACTGATAAGAATTCGATCCGAATCAGGAAAAAGCAATTGTGTAAGGTGAGTGTTCGATTCATATTTGCTATTTGTTGAGATAGGATTTCGTTTTTGTCAAAATTGACGAAAATCGATCGCATTTTGTCGTTAAAAATGAAAATTCTAGTCCATTTAGTGAGTATTTGTACCTATGAAGGATTCACGATTTGAATATATTGTGCTTCGAATCAATTCAAATCGCTGGATCGAATTGCCCAGCCCTACTTGGCAAGGAAATAAAAATACAATTTTTGAGTGTCTGGTAGCAATCAAACTGTACAAAGAGTGTCAAAATCATCAATACTGCTATGAAATTATGTGATTATTTCAGACACCCGAAGAGAACCAAAACCATGCCACTGTATTAGAGCTGGGCGGCATTAGGTATACTTTGTACCGGCATACCGTCGCCAAAATGCCGGTATTACCAGTATGCCAGGCCATTTTCTGCTATCAAAAATATGCTATTGTGTAGTTTGAAAATGCTACGCGATGCGCGACCTAGATGCATACCTCTAAATGTGGGCGGGTTGTTGTTTCATTACATTGCAAAAGTTCAATCGAGGCATATCAGCAGGTGTAAGTGGGCTAAACTTCAGACTCTAAAGACCTGTTTTTGTCGTTACTTGAAGCGATAATGCATCAACTCGTAACCATTTTAGGTGGTATGTCACGAAATACCGGTATCACGACAAACCGACATCGCGGAAATAAACGCGATTAGATTTTTTGGAAATTCAATTTCGTTATTTACCGTCTTCCGATAAGCCACCCAGCTCCACACCGTGTATCAAATAAGATAGGTCTCTTATCTGCTAAATATCAGTTAAATCATGAATATTCATTGCACCTTTTTAAATCTGCGCTGTCACATTTCTTGAGAGGTTTAAAGTCTCGATTCACACTTACGCAAATTTATTTCTGTAATGTTTCGTCTGACCAAAGTCAGACTTCTTCAAAGGAAATTTACATGCAATATAAAGAGAGGAATGCTTCAAAGTGAATAATTGATTAAATTAAGTATGTCCATTAAACAGTGGGAGAGTGATCGAGATTATCAATAATGGGGCTATAGGGACATAATAACAAAAGAAATTATGCGAAAGTAATTAAAGCGAACATTCACATCTGATCAAGAATAAGTAAATACACATAGGTCATACTTGAATGGAGCTTGATCGGGTATATCTGTCAAGTGGTTATCCCCCAGACCAATAGCATAGTCACGTTTCTTAACACTGTTTTTTCATTTCATCTAGAAATGCGGCAAGGTTCTCAGTGGAGGCTCTCATTTGCAAAGGCATATTCGCATACACAAAGAGGAGAAACCGCACCCTTGTCCCAGATGCGGCAAATGTTTCGGTCGGAAAGATCATCTGTAAAGACACTTGGCCACCATACATGATAGGCAGATAATATGTGCAGAATGTGGGAAGTTTTTCAACACAAATTATCGATTGAAAAAGCATGAACTAGAGGAACATGAGAAGAAAAAGGCTGGAACGAAGAAAAGACAAAGCAAGATTGAAACTTGATGAACTCTGATTGGTCTTTTAATAGACAAAGTTTATTTCGACGACTCTGTCGACGCAAAGGGCGATACAAATGAAGATATAACATTACAGAGTTATCAGGAAAGCAAACAAAACCTAAAAGAAAGTTCAAAAACGTGTCAAAGAATTAGTTTTAAAGAAATGCAGGATGGAACTTGGAACGGACCAAAATTTTTTTTTTTGTAGATTTTTAGTAAAAAAAGACACCAAAATTGACATTTATATCTATTTGCTGAATATGTACGGTACCGATATACATTCTTGATTATTGTTTTATCTGTTGCTTTTAAATTTGGAGAGATTTTTGGAGTATCGAATCGGAAAGTTTGCGATTCGTGAATCACCCATCAAATTTTTGAGACAACCCTAAGAACTGTACAGCACTTTTTTACGATATATATTACACAATATCTGAGAAAGGAATGGAAATAAAATTTGCGATATATCATGGATTTTCTGGAGAGGTTTGATCTAAGTCTTGCTTCACATTTCAGACAAAGTTAAGTCGAATAAAACTCTTTACAGAATTTTGTTTAAGTGTGAAGTAAAACTTTGAATCTCTCTAGTTGTTCTTGCTATGGTAGTCTTTATTTACTGCATGCGTATCCACGAACACAAAGCAATGCAACATTGCATCATTCACTGTTTATTTTACCAGTATTATAATTAATGGTCCTTGTTCAAGGGAGCTTTCTGCTCTATTTCCTCCGAACAAAATATTTAATCGGTCAACACGATTGGCTACCTATTTCGCACCTATTCACTGTGGAGGTTTCACAATGTCACAAACAGTTTTATACAAGAAGCTTCTTTCCAAGAATCTCTAAACTTTGGAATTCCTTGCCTTCTCGCTTCTTTCCTGATCGTGTTGATCTACAAGGCCTTAAAACTCATGTTAATAGACATTTATCATAGTTGGGGGTTCCTTATATCCTATTCCTGCATTTCATGTAGCTCTTTGCACTTTAGTCGCTTCAGGAGAATTTTTAAGAATGATTTGTCTCCTGTGGCCTTGCTCTGAGTGAATTTTGATAAAAAATGATATACAGGAAGGATAAGTAGTTGATCCACTCCCCCACCCCCAAGACTAAATGCATGTCATGATTTTACTGCGGAAATAACTTAAATACACTGTTTTCTTTCTTTTTACAAGTCATGGCAGACATTAAATTAGTGCATGTACCCGGCCATAAGCCGATTAGGATATTAAAATGGTTGGTAAAGAAAGGGGAATGGATTAAACATGGCACACCTCTTGCGATATATCGACACGTAGAAGATCCATCAAAGCAAACGAAAATGAAGGAAATTCATCTGAAATCGAAACATGTGGGAACTGTTAAAATGTTTCTAATGCACGAGGGACAGGTCGCGATACCCGAGGGAGTTTTATTGGAAGTCGAAGGTTAGTATGATTTTTTTGACTGATATTTTTTTTATTGAAATTCACTTCTGAGCAAGGCTGGGAAGCAGTGTCTAAAAGGATCCAAGCAACGGCCACTTAATAGCAGAGAGCTACTACAAGATGTCGTACCAGCAACTGCACTCTGAACGGAAAACATCCCAAATGGTACTGAACCACCGTGGTAAAGCGCTGTGTGTTTTATCTGCCGTGGGCAATGGTAAAACCATCTACCATGGCGATGCTAAAACCATCTACCATGGCGATGGTAAAACCATCTACCATGGCGATGCTAAAACCATCTACCATGGCGATGGTAAAACCATCTACCATGGCGATGGTAAAACCATCTACCATGGCGATGGTAAAACCATCTACCATGGCGATGGTAAAACCCTCTACCACGGCGATGGTAAAACCCTCTACCACGGCGATGGTAAAACCCTCTACCACGGCGATGGTAAAACCCTCTACCACGGCGATGGTAAAACCATCTACCATGGCGATGGTAAAACCCTCTGCCACGGCGATGGTAAAACCCTCTACCACGGCGATGGTAAAACCCTCTACCACGGCGATGGTAAAACCCTCTACCACGGCGATGGTAAAACCCTCTACCACGGCGATGGTAAAACCCTCTACCACGGCGATGGTAAAACCCTCTACCACGGCGATGGTAAAACCATCTACCACTTTTTTGCTTTCTTTTAGTTTCCTCTTACCACACTCACAACAGGGCTTGAAAATTAAAGACAGTTACATAACTATCGAAATGTCAGCTACTGGAGGCCTGGAGTAAAAGGCTGCCATCGGCGGAATATAGACCTAGAAGGCCTTTTCCTGTTAAAGCATGATCAATCTTTATATTTTCCCCCTGATACCTATGACCTTTTGCACTCTCTCTTGCCTCTCAGCATATCCTTGGAAATATAATATAATGGAAAAATTGATTCAATGATGTAAAAAGAAAAAAAATTTTTGATTTGTTCAAGGACGACTGGTATTTATTCCCTTGGTCCAGTTAACGTGGGATTAACTGCTTATCCTTCTTCTATGCACTTGTGAAAGTAGATCCGTATGCTAAAAGCAAGGATGCTACAGAAAGAGAATAGATTAATAGACAAGAAGTTCGAGAGCGTTTCGTCTGACGAAACGTGACAGAAATAAATTTGTGTGTGTGTATAGAAAGACCCTTGCTCTTGTCTGAAAATCTGTTATTTTTTAAATTTGTGGCCGCCAAATCTTTCGGCCATCGATTTGATGAACAAACTACACATTTCTATTCTTCGGCAATGATATTGGATAGAAAAATTTGAAACATCTTGATTAGATTCAAAAACAGACAGCCTCATGGGCGCGATGGCCTAGTGGTTAAACATGTTGGCATCACAAGTTGAAGATCTCGCGTTCGAGTCTGGGTCGCTTATCCATGCCCACCACTCAACCCAGGGCGTAATAACTTGGGTAGAGTAAGCCGGACAGGGAAAGATCATATCTTTCCAGCAATTGTAACCCTGTCGGTCTACAAGTGGCCGCTGTTACAGGGCCTTGGTCCGGGTGATCCACTCCAAGAAGTGGCTGTGATGAGAAAAAATAAAAAATAAATTGAAGGTGGCAATTGTACTTACACTAGCAGGACGCAAAAAAAACTTTCATCATTAACACTGCTATTTAACAGCAGTGTTAATGATGTTGAAGTTTTTTTTTCGCACAAACTCTCCCGAAGCCATTATAAAATTTAAAAATATTCATTCCAAGGATGAGAGATTGATTCCTTAAGGTTCATTTTGTTGATTCGTGTGTAATCCAGCATTAAACCTTAATTAAATCTGTTATATTACTCTCCTTATGGGAATAAAAGAAATTTAGATCTCGTTAATTGTAACGAATCTGCTGTTAATTCTGTTTATTGACGTTAGTAATTATTATTTATTCAATTTCTATGTTGAACACTTTCTTTCCATTGTTAAATTTCTTTGTTCCATTCTTATTTATGACTCCCATAATTATGACCTTTGACCTTGCAAAAACCTGTTC
>OZ023149.1:3258770-3316053 GCA_963675895.2 Styela plicata
GGCTCTTTTCGGCTTGGTTATTCTAAGGAAAAAATAACTTGCAAACTACGATTCATCACTTTTCGATTTAAAAACATATTATGATTCATCGTGTATTCTTCTTTTTTGTCGAAGAGACACGAGCGCCTTCATCCACTTTACCATGGAACGTCCATTATTACATCACAACCGCATTATTTGGTGTGAGAAGCGTTTATTGGTGACGAGTGATTAATTAAAAATACGCAACAATTTGTAATAACTCAAGAATAATGACGACATATTACACACCTCAGCGTGCGCCTTTTTCGTCATGTTTGTGCAGTACGCTAGCGTAGCTGCATGTTAGGCCCTTGGACTGGAATATTCGTGTCGTTATATTCGAGTTTTGCTCTCTTGTTTAGGTTGTATTAGTATAATTAAGTAAATATTCGCTCTCAAAATGGCAGGGAAAAAATGCCCAGTAAAACGAAAATATGATGATGAACACCGGACGTTTTTAACAGAGTGGGAGAGCTTATATTTTTTGTTGAACGTATTGGCAAGCCATTCTGCCTTATATGTCAGGCGTCACTAGCGCATTTCAAAGCTTCAAATCTTCAGCGCCACTTCATTTCACTCCATGGTAACATCGACAAAGAATTTCCGAAAGGAACTGAACTTCGCAAGCACAAGTTGACCAATTTAAAAAGTCAGGCAGAAAAGCAATATCAGTTTTTCTATAAATTTACGAAGCACTCAGAGACTGTCACGCTTGCATCGTACCAAACGGCTTGGAACATTGCACGGGCCCAAAAGCCATACAGTGATGGGGAGTTCGTTAAAAATTGCTTCTGTGACCTTGTTGAAATCTTGTCTCCTGAAAACAAAAAACTGAAAAGAATGGTATCAGATGTCCAACTATCCCGCCACACTGTTGAACACAGAATATCGGATATTAACACGGCTATTGAATCACAGTTGCACTCTGACTTCCAAAAATGCGACTATTTTAGTGTTGCATTAGATGAGAGCTGTGACATACAAGACAAGCCTCAGTTGGCAATATTCGGACGGTCTGTTTCAAAAGATTGCTTGATCAAAGAAGAACTCCTTGATATTGTGGCACTAAAAGACAGAACCCGCGGCATAGAAGTGAAAAATGCAATGATGGCTGCACTTTCAAAAGCAAATCTGCCCATATCAAAACTAACAGCAATTACCACGGATGGTGCGCCAGCCATGATCGGATCTTTGAAAGGACTTGTGGGGCTGTGCAAAGCTGACCAGACATTTCCCGAGTTTTGGAATTTTCACTGTATCATTCACAGGGAGCAACTCGTGTCTAAATCATTGAATTTGGACAACGTCATGAAGACTGTGATGGAAATCGTCAACTTCATCCGCACACATGCTCTTAACCACCGGCAATTCAAGAATCTCATTGCTGAGCTGGACCGAGGACTTCCAGGTGACCTCCCGCTGCACTGCACTGTAAGATGGCTGTCAAAAAGCCGGGTACTCTCTTCCTTTTTTCAGCTTTTAGATGTCGTGAAACTGTTCATGGAAGAGAAGAACAAGAACTATCCCGAGCTCTCGGACTTCGAGTGGATCATGGATCTGGCTTTTTGGTAGACATGCTGTGTCACTTGAACAGATTGAACCTGAATTTGCAGGGTAAGTTAAAAATTCTGCCTGACCTAGTGCAAAGTGTGTTTGCGTTTGTCAACAAACTGAAGCTGTTTAAGGCGCATATTCAAATGGGAGATTTAACGCATTTTCCCACTCTGCTAAAAGCCAGCGGGCAAGTCACTATCGCCGACCTGAATAAGCAAAGAGCTAGATATGCAACACTTCTTGAAACACTGAAAGAAAACTTTGTGGTGCGGTTCCGTGATCTGCAATTTAAAAGATTTAAAAGGTCACAGATTGCGTTCCTCGTCGACCCATTTAATTCTGAGACGAACTGTCTGAAATTCCCTCTAGTCTCAGATGAGGCTGCAACTGAGTTGGAGATGATCGATCTTCATGAGGAAGACCAACTGAAACGTGCTTTAAGGGAAGGGACCATTGAGTTATGGAAAAGTGTGCCAATGAAAAAATACCCCAATGTGAAACGGGCTGCGCTGAGGATACTGTCAATGTTTGGGTCAACATACGTCTGCGAATCTGTGTTTTCTACCCTAAAACACGTGAAATCAAAGCATCGATCTGTTCTGACTGACACCCATGTGAAAGAACTGCTTCGATTGGCAACAACGACATACAAGCCAGATTTAAAGAGAATTGTTCAATCCAAGGAATGCCAGAAGTCCCACTAAGTAGCATGCATAACAATAAATTGCTTTTCGTTAATAGTTAGTAATTTTTTTTCGTTATCATGTTGGTGTGTAACATTTACAATAAATCTAGCATTCTAGCAGAGCTGAACAAAGGTATATCTGATGTGCATGTGTGACGTTGTGCGTGATGTGGCTCTTTGAGGTAACAAAGTAAGAAATGTGGCTCATGGTCTATGACTGGTTGGCCACCCCTGGCCTAAATAAAGCTAGTTGCATTGACGCGCCCCTCTTTCATCACATATCCACTGAAAGAACATCTGTTGAAGGACTTATATACAAAGTTTCAAAAAATTTGTATGGGGGAATAGTATTTTTATATGGCTCCGAACTACACCAGGGATTTTAGCAACCGATTACGTTACTCGTGTCTATGACAAAACAATGCTTCTTGTCGTTGGTGTCTGAAATCTCCGATCACCTACCCCAAGGGAAGATCAACCGCAAGTGGAAAGCAAAAAGCTTAATTGTGGGGAGGGAAAGAAGGTCGTCGCCCTCATCTCCTGCTTGCGGACAGCAATGGCCGGAATTTGACGTATCCGAGGATGAGTTACAATGTATTTTTACATGTAGCAAGTAAATATGAAACTAGGTAATTCATTTATGTTATGTCAAGTTAGAGAGACCGTAAAGTTGATGCAAATCAATCCCTAAGTTCCGCTCGTGTAACTCTGCCTATTTTAGAATAGGCCGTGTTTCTTATTAGTTCTCAGATACATCAGTAATGCGGTGATTTTCTTGCAATTAAATTAATTTAGTTATTGTCTGTGTTCGGTGCTAATTTAGCCCAGACTGACATATGAACATCATTCTTTGGCACTTTATGTTTGGCATTGGGTACGAATGATGTCGCCAGACGTCATGGATGGTCCGAAGACTCCCGATTAAGGGATAACTTGACACGTTGCACGTCCGCAGTCCGACGTTGTGGGATGAACGTGTGAAGAGGGTGGAATCGCCCCCGTTAGGTAAGTTCTGCCCAAGTATGAGTCACTGAGATAGAACGCGCTGATGAAGCTGAAACCTCGCGAAGTTAACATCACTTTTCCGAACGTTGAGAAATCGATTGAATCAGTTCACAATTCAACCATGCGCTAAGCAGTCACCGAGTAGATTACCTTCCCATTTTAACTAACTAAACTCACGACTAAATACAGGTTATGGGTTTTTTTTTCAGAATAAAGAATAATAAAATAGTGCAGACGTTATTCGCCATAAAATAGATCCGGTGAAGCGCTTCGATTTTTTCTAGAAAAACCCTGGTTCAACGGTTGCATTTCTGAAACCACTTCTTTATCGATAGTGTTTTTAAATAAATAGTGAAAATAATGACAAAAATAAGACTTTAGATTGTTTAGAAATTCGTGTTCTAAATTTGTCTCAAAATTTCTTAAATTGTGGATTGATCATTAGTCAGTTCTCGTGTCAATATCATAACCTATCTACGTGGTGTCTGTTCGACAGGTCCGAAAAGCGGATAACAAAGAGACAAAAATCTCCCATCTTGCATGCATGTTTACTCCAACATCTGATCTCGGTTGCTGATCAAGCATCGGCATCATTACCACAGGTTAAACCATCGCTGCACAGAAAACATCGTTATTGGGACGTTTTCATGACTCTGTGAGATATTTTGAATCAGTTTACGATTCAATCAAACGTCGAGAATTCATTCGGAAGGGATCGCTTTCGGTTCATTCATCATTGGTTGTGTATCTTACGAAACTACTACATTCGCACCATAATCAACATCCTCCATCCACTAATTCGTGGATTCAGAGCAGAAAACCTCATTCTCTTCAAAGCTGGTTTTGCCCTTTTTAGATCTAGAAGTTTGATCATTTGGGTCCAGAGGTTGAAGATCGTCGATTACCTGAACTCGGCTCTGCAGACGATACCATTTCATCGCCGATATTACACAAACATAACCGATCGAACAAAACTATATTAATAGTTGAATCCTCTGCATGAGTGGAGTTGGGTCGCCAAAATGCACCGAAGTGCAAATCCTTCTGGACAGAGGTGAACGACAAGAACAAGCCATAGGTTATAAATAAAAACACACACATCTGAAGGGAGATAAGAAGCTATGAGTATTGCACACTTCGGCATCACTCTCTCGAGTTAGCAGGATGGCCTACGGTGGCTTACTTGCAAGGTAGTCTATAAAATCTTGGTCGCGCCCCCAAAAATTAAACTTGAACGCTTTGGTCGCCTTTGAGGAATCGTGTGTGTTGCAACAGTATTCCATCCTTCCGAATTGGTTTCAAAGATGGTAACCTGAATCAGAGATCACTGCCGGTTTGGACAGGCAAATGCATACTCGTTTACCAGCAATTCTAATTTGACTGTTAATATAGGCCGCTAGCCTAGGTTACAGTTCAGACTTTTCACACCCAACAAACTATTTAGCGTCACGTGATGTTGACGGTATTAACACCCAAACTTCTCTCTCAGAACGTCACTACTATCAACGCACTGTAGAATGACGTAGACAGCAACATAAAGAACTATACGTGGCTGATCTTACTCTCGAGTGTAATATCCAGTAACTTTTTAATGGTGCTTCTATACAATCAGATATCTGCCCGTAACAAGCACAAATCGACCACTGAATCTCTGCGGGCCAATGCCGTCCACGTGCTAGTTGACGCGCCAACACGAGAAACACAAAATGTATAAACAACACAATCATTACGAATGATAGATTACGCGTCGGAGACGTACGCAATTATTACCAATCCGGCACTGATGCCAGATGAGATAGTGTGAACAAGCCAAAAACACAAGCACGGCCTTGCTTGCCGTAACACTGATCCTGCCTAGATGTCAGCAGGCGTCTGAGCAGCGGAAACCTACCTCTTCCCGTGGATAAAATAAGGAATCGAATACTTTAACCGTTTCGTGTTTGAAATAAGTTTTCAAACTGTGAATTGATCATTTGACAGTTCCGTTTTGGCAAGGAGTTATCAGGTTATCTTGCTTCTTCGACAGCTACCGATCCAATACACTGTACAAGAAGATCCGTAGTTTTTTTAATAATGGGGGAAGAATTTCCACCGGGGGGATGGATAAAAGGTTAGTTCTAATTTACTCGGACACTTGAACCGCTGAATTTGTAATGAAGTATATGACTTTGTACAAGGCTGCCTCTATAGCATGGAAATATACAAACCCGTTGAAGAGCTACAGGATATTTCCAATATAAATACTTATCTTCAAAAGAGGCAATCGGGATAACTGAATTTAACAGCAGCAGTCACAATCGTTTACGAAAAACAGAAGTTCTGCCCTCGAACCAGAACGATAACAGTGCTTCTGCATAGTTCTTGATATTGGTCAACATAAATCATAGTTAGAATTTGTGAAATATATTTTGTATTCCCGTACGCTGGTGTGCCGTCAGAAAATCACATACCAGCTAATGTAAATATTGCCGGCACGACAGCTGGTGACCAATTGCAGTGAAATCTATGCTTTCAATCTCTCCTTTCTTTTCAGGTGAATATGTAGCCTACCGTGTACGTCTAGGCGACTCTTTTTACTGGTGGTGGACCAAGCGCACCGTCAATATTTAGAGTCACCACTTATCTTATCTGTGATTTTGTTGTGTTTGATTCCATTAAGGACACTCTCAGCGTAAAGAACGCACGATTGTTCCTGTTCCATACCATTGACAACGCAGGATTCAGCAGCAGTGATTTTTTTTATTTTGTTATTCCTTTCAAGATTATATGTACTTATGATGTAACTATCTTTCGCAGACCGTCTTTAGACACAAGTACACTGGTATTGGGTGAGATGTGAAGGCTTACTCGATTTTTCTTTAGTATTAAAAGTTTGCAGCCGTTTGTTTCTGTATTTTCCAGGCTTATTTGATTGGATCTTTGGCTATCTTTGCATTACACAGTATTACTTCAGTTCAGCTTCAGTTTATGTTGACATTTGATAATTGAACCAATGCCTTGGATGTATGATACAGCATCTTCATCCAATTTTGTCACAGAGACCCTCGATCAGTTCAGATGTCTCCTCTGCAATCAACACTGATTTTGACGTCATAGAGATAATATCTATTTGCTAGTATGAATAAAATAGCAAATGCGGGACATCAGCGATTCGAGGAAACTATTTGAAATCACGATAATTCGGTTTTGCGCAGTCATGGCGATGGAAGCAGCGATTAATTTATAGCCCATGTTAATCGTAGGGACCGATACGGCATCTCCCGCTCAAAACCAACATTTCTCGTTTCGAAGGCTGTGACGATAAGAGCAGCCAGAAATTTATAGCCGGTGTTAATCGTGGGGAACGATACGGACACCCCGCTCAAAAAATAACAAAATGCTTGTCACAAACACGAGAACAGAATTGTTCATAGGGTACTGCAACGTGTTCGTCCGGCTTGCGATTCACCCGCTCTGTACTTTTTTTAATGTAAAACTTGCTATATCTATCAAAAATCTAATGGTTCAACAGATTTTACATATCACGAAATTAGGACGCTCCTTCGAGATCAAAATAATAAGCGGATACAGAGAACAAGAAGAGCAACACGATAACCACTTCAGAGCCCAGAATTCGAGAACGCTCGATGACGGCAAATTTCATTCTCCAAAAATTTAAAATTAGCTTAACAGGTGTATAACAGTCCCATCTCATTAATCTGAAGTTGTTACACTATTTTCCAATTTCAGTGTAATCTCTCCTTGGACATGGCCTCGTGCGACGATTCGCACTACAGTCCTATCCGTTCCGTTGTTTTGTTTCATTTAATTCCATCAAGGACACTTTCGACAGAGAGAACGCACAGATGTCTCCGTTTCAGTTCGTTGACGACGTAGTATTCAACAGCCATAATCTTCTCTATTTTCTCAAAACCCCCAAGATCACTCGTCGTGCACTCTCTATTGCAGTGTGAGGCTTTCAATCTCGTCTTTCTTTTTACGTGGAAATGTAGCCTACCGTGTGCATCTTATGGGAGACTCCTTTTGATGATGAACTAAGTGCACCATTAATATTTAGAGTCACCACAACCTTATCTGTGGTATTGTTGCTCTTAATTCCAACTACGACACTCTCCGCATAAAGAACGCACGAATGTTCCTGTTTCATACCATTGACAACGCAGCATTCAGCAGCAGCGATGTTTCTATTTTGTTATCACTTTCAGGATAATGTGAAGTGATGATGTAACTATTTTTCCCTAGACCATCTTTAGACAGAAGCACACTGGTTATGGGTGAGATGTGCAGCCTCACTCGATTTTTTTTTTCGAGTGTAAGTGTTGACAGCCGTCTGTTTCTGTATTGTCCAGAACTCATCTGATCGATTGCTTCTTTGTATCACACAGTTTTACTAGCTTCAGTTTATGCTGACATTCGTTAACCGAATTTGTAGAAGCATGTTCAGTTTAGATATCTTCTTTGCCATCAAAACTGATTATGCCATCCTAGAGATCTCGAGATAGTATCTTGTAATTCTAAATCGGAGGTCGTAAGATAGCGAGTTCATCCTCGAATAGCAATCAGAGCTATTTCATTATTACTTCCAGAAGCTTAATTATAGTGCAGTTCAATCGTAACCTACCATAATTGACTTTGACCTTCCATAACTACCCTAACTCAAACATGTAATCTGTATTGTATTTCCGAACTTTTTGAAAATCAACTCAACAATAACGTTTAAACCCTTGAATAGAAGAGTCCGTGCGAATGGTGCAGCATCCCACGCCATGCCTTTGTGGTAACCTGTTGCAGTATACAATTCAATCACGACTCTAGATTCAAGATCAGTCTTTGATTAACTCTTAGCAGCTAAGCATTCCAGTATAAAATTCAAATTATAACTCTAGAATCAAGATTAGGCTTTAATCAACTCTTTCACAGCTAAGCACAACGTGAACTGAATATTAAATACTAGATACAAGGCAACAAGTGAGCCAGAAGTAAACACAGTAATCAACCAATTTAGAATCACGTAATCATGGCGGTAGCTCAGAAATTACCAACTAAACAGATAAGATTCAAATTCACATAAACAGTTTTGGAAATATGATACATCACAAATAATTTTTACCACAGTCTTATCTCAAGCTCTCCAACATTTTCTGTATCTCTAGCAACACTGATTCCACCGTCATAGAGATCTCGAGATCTCTTGTAGTTCTAAAATCGGAGGTCAAAAGATGTCGAATTCATCCTCGAACAGCCATCAGGACTATTTCATTTTTATCTTATGAAGATTAATCGCGTAAAACGGCGAATGAATAACTTTGCTATCGTGCTTCGTCATCTCTTTCAATGGTTCGTTGACGACGAATAGTTTTAGGAGACAAGGAGATAATATTTAGGTCCCGTCATAGGGATGGGCAAAACCGAATTATTGAGAAATTGAATCGGACTCGGATAATTTCCTCAAATAGGATCGAATCGCTAATGCGAACAAGATAGCAAATGTTCCTCTTTTAAATCTTAATTTGTACCCGTTATAAAAATCAAGAAATTTATAACTACGAATTTACTAACATTTATGTAAACAAACTTTCAGAGGCAGTGTTGCATTATTTCACGCACCATCCTTTCGGGGCACAAAATTATTTTTTGGAAATATGATAATTCTGTTTCACTCCACAAGTTATTGTTCCTATGGCCGATTTTTTTATAGCCACTTAGAGTGGAACACCCTGTCCAAGGCCTTGTAACAGCGGCCACTTATATACCGACATGGTTACAATTACTGGAAAGATATCATCTTTTCCTGTTCGGCTTGCCTACCCAAGTTATTACGCCCTGTGTTGAGTGGTGGGCATTGATTCAAGACCGGATCAAATAACTTGATCTTCGAATCACCGAACTGAATTGTCCAGTCCTAGTCACATCCTCCACTTTGCGCCATTTTATTTTCAAGCATTTACAACGGTGAAATGTCAGCATCGGTTAGGGCTATCTACAATTGATTCCTGGCATCTGTGCGTGTGGTGTGGAAGGTTCGATATATCCTGATGTTCCTCACCTGATGTATTCCTTTTCATGATTGATTCGGGGCTTTGAATTTAAATTTTGGTGGTGAGACTTGTAATCAACCCGCGACTCGTGCGTTCTTCGACTCGACCAGGGACTCGAAGTGAAGCGACTCGTTCCTAAGACTGTTAATCAGGGGATCAACCTCTAACGGTGCTTCCAGAAGATGGGACACTGGTACCAACAATACTTTAATTTATCCATGATGCCTACGGCTGGGCAATTCGATTCGGTGATTCGAAGCACAAATTATTCGAATCAATCGTGAATCGTTCATAGGAACAAAAACTTCCTAAATTAACTAAAATTTTCATTTTTAACGACAAAATGCAATCGATTTTGGTCAAGTTTGACCAAAATCGATAATATTTTGTCGTTAAAATATGAGGTTAAGGCCACAATACAAGTTTGCGTAGATTGCGTTTTCTTATTTTTTTTAACCTTGCGTTTTACGCTAGCGCAATGCTCTTCATGCGGTTCCTTACGCTTTCCAACGCACCCGAACGGTTTGCTATGTAAGCTCCGTCTGCGTACATTGTGCTTTGTAGGCATATGAACACGATTACGCAATGCAATGCAGGCATATATTGCCCGTTTTTATTTTGTAACCCGCAACGCAATACATTGGTAAGACAACTTCACGTGTGTTGTTTGCCTCTAATCGTGGGGAACGATACGGATTCATCCCGCTCAAAATCAACAAAACGTTTGTTACAGACGCGAGAGTAGAAGTTCGTTGTTCGTAAAATGTGCGCCCAAGCGCTCCACTACGATCTTCTGGCTTAGGATTGACCCTTTCTGCACTTTACACCATGAAATAGAGACGTTCCTTCGTGATCGAAATTAGGAAATACAGAGGACAAAAAAGAGCAACAGGATAACCACTTAAGAGATAACCACACTGTACAGAACACGAGAACGCTTGATGACGATGAATTTTATTCGTCAAAAATTTTGATTTAGCTAAATAGATATATAACAGTTCCATCTCAGTTACAGGGTCTTGAAGGGTCTCTAAGAAGTGGCTATGAAAAAACCCAGATTTTCTTCCCACAACGCAATTCGCTCGACCACGACTTGTAAATTGTAATATAGGGTATAAGATAATATAAACGCAACGAACTTAGGATAAAAACTAAAAACGTGGATTGCGAACAAAAGCGATTAACGAACTGCCCAATAAAAAAAAAAAACGTGTATAACGTAGCCGATGGTCTCTTCGGACTTGACTGTTAGACTTCTCTCACGTTTAACTATAATGTCAATGCAGAGGTCCCGGGTTCGACAAACTCAATATATATTCAACGTCATGCGCACGAGGCAACAGAAAAACACTCTTTTCTGTAAAAACAAAATCCCACAAGACATGGGAAAAAGCTAAAACGAATGACGCGTCTATAACGTGTCGCCGACCAGCGATGCAAAACGATCTCAACATCGCTATGTCTAGCCGACAGTTAGTTACACATGAGATGGAATGGCAAGACGCAAGAAAAATCTCGCAATCAAATACAATTGTAAGCATGGTTAATTGCATACTGTGATATAAAGTATATATATGAACGAAAAGGACAAATTCGCAAAAATTGGAAGCTTCACTTTATATAATAAAATATATATTTCGATTTTTTTCTCAAAACAGCAAGTAATACATAAAAATAAAACAATGAGAGAAAAATTTCGAAAATAGACGAAACTCAGATTAAAATTTTTACACACACAGCCTACAGTACGGCCTATTCACCGAAACGCACGCCTAAACACAACTAAAAAAAAATTGTTGAAACAAAACGCGAGACTCAAACTCGGGCTGTAGAATAAGGATTTGGGGTGCAGACGTAATCAACCAATCCCGGGATTCAGCAGTGTTTACAAAACAAAACAACTAAAACAGAAGTGATCAACAAACTAAAAGCGAAAAACAATAACAAAAAAATCGTTCGGGCGTTTCTTCAAAATCTGTACACGTACCATTACTCATATTATGTAGGAAACAAGACATTTATATGAAAAAACATCATGTAATTTTCAAGCATTTTTATGTCCCAAAATTTCAGGACATGGAATAAAAAAAAATTAAGAAGATAAAATACTATGAAATGTAAAATTAATCACATGCTATATTGTGGACATGCGGGAATTGTCATCTCCCGCTAATTCACCTAACAATGTTTCGAAATTGACATTCTATATTATCTGTTCGGATTCCGACAAAGTGAAGTCCTTTCTCCGTCTGAATAATCTGATATGCCGGACCTGGATAAATCATTTTTTTCTATCGAATTGATTGATTATTTATGTTTCAATGCTAGTATATGATCTCATTTTCATCCTGCGGGAGAAGAAAGCCGAGTATACAACTTAATCAATGCAGAACCACGACCTCTCGCGCAGATACCAGTTACGAATCGGGGTGGAGGTGTTTTGGCTTATCATTTCTCATTTTTCGTGTGCATGGATCTGGTTGGTGGAGGAAGCCATAAGCAGTGATTGCGTGAACCACCGTGCACCGGCGAGGCGTCCAACAGACCTCTCTCATATAATATTCATCTCTCGCGAGAATCGAACCTGCGTCACGATGGTAACGTGTTACCAATTAAGCCTTCCGGGCACCCCTGACTTAAAATGTTGACATTTCTATTGATATTGTTGGTTATTGCTGAACAACGAATAAGCCGTAGGCCTGTACGGGGATACAAAGAAGTGGTAGACTGTTTTACCATCGCCCAGGGCAGATACTACCCACTGTACTTTACCGTGGCGGTTCAGTTCAGTTTCGTACGTTTTCCGCTTAAAGAGCGCAGTCGCTGGTAGTTCTGATCGTGGCTGATCTTACTCTCGAGTGTAATATCCAGTAACTTTTTAATGGTGCTTCTATACAATCAGATATCTGCCCGTAACAAGCACAAATCGACCACTGAATCTCTGCGGGCCAATGCCGTCCACGTGCTAGTTGACGCGCCAACACGAGAAACACAAAATGTATAAACAACACAATCATTACGAATGATAGATTACGCGTCGGAGACGTACGCAATTATTACCAATCCGGCACTGATGCCAGATGAGATAGTGTGAACAAGCCAAAACACAAGCACGGCCTTGCTTGCCGTAACACTGATCCTGCCTAGATGTCAGCAGGCGTCTGAGCAGCGGAAACCTACCTCTTCCCGTGGATAAAATAAGGAATCGAATACTTTAACCGTTCGTGTTTGAAATAAGTTTTCAAACTGTGAATTGATCATTTGACAGTTCCGTTTTGGCAAGGAGTTATCAGGTTATCTTGCTTCTTCGACAGCTACCGATCCAATACACTGTACAAGAAGATCCGTAGTTTTTTTAATAATGGGGGAAGAATTCCACCGGGGGGATGGATAAAAGGTTAGTTCTAATTTACTCGGACACTTGAACCGCTGAATTTGTAATGAAGTATATGACTTTGTACAAGGCTGCCTCTATAGCATGGAAATATACAAACCCGTTGAAGAGCTACAGGATATTTCCAATATAAAATACTTATCTTCAAAAGAGGCAATCGGGATAACTGAATTTAACAGCAGCAGTCACAATCGTTTACGAAACAGAAGTTCTGCCCTCGAACCAGAACGATAACAGTGCTTCTGCATAGTTCTTGATATTGGTCAACATAAATCATAGTTAGAATTTGTGAAATATATTTTGTATTCCCGTACGCTGGTGTGCCGTCAGAAAATCACATACCAGCTAATGTAAATATTGCCGGCACGACAGCTGGTGACCAATTGCAGTGAAATCTATGCTTTCAATCTCTCCTTTCTTTTCAGGTGAATATGTAGCCTACCGTGTACGTCTAGGCGACTCTTTTTACTGGTGGTGGACCAAGCGCACCGTCAATATTTAGAGTCACCACTTATCTTATCTGTGATTTTGTTGTGTTTGATTCCATTAAGGACACTCTCAGCGTAAAGAACGCACGATTGTTCCTGTTCCATACCATTGACAACGCAGGATTCAGCAGCAGTGATTTTTTTTATTTTGTTATTCCTTTCAAGATTATATGTACTTATGATGTAACTATCTTTCGCAGACCGTCTTTAGACACAAGTACACTGGTATTGGGTGAGATGTGAAGGCTTACTCGATTTTCTTTAGTATTAAAAGTTTGCAGCCGTTTGTTTCTGTATTTTCCAGGCTTATTTGATTGGATCTTTGGCTATCTTTGCATTACACAGTTTTACTTCAGTTCAGCTTCAGTTTATGTTGACATTTGATAATTGAACCAATGCCTTGGATGTATGATACAGCATCTTCATCCAATTTTGTCACAGAGACCCTCGATCAGTTCAGATGTCTCCTCTGCAATCAACACTGATTTTGACGTCATAGAGATAATATCTATTTGCTAGTATGAATAAAATAGCAAATGCGGGACATCAGCGATTCGAGGAAACTATTTGAAATCACGATAATTCGGTTTTGCGCAGTCATGGCGATGGAAGCAGCGATTAATTTATAGCCCATGTTAATCGTAGGGACCGATACGGCATCTCCCGCTCAAAACCAACATTTCTCGTTTCGAAGGCTGTGACGATAAGAGCAGCCAGAAATTTATAGCCGGTGTTAATCGTGGGGAACGATACGGACACCCCGCTCAAAATTAACAAAATGCTTGTCACAAACACGAGAACAGAATTGTTCATAGGGTACTGCAACGTGTTCGTCCGGCTTGCGATTCACCCGCTCTGTACTTTTTTTAATGTAAAACTTGCTATATCTATCAAAAATCTAATGGTTCAACAGATTTTACATATCACGAAATTAGGACGCTCCTTCGAGATCAAAATAATAAGCGGATACAGAGAACAAGAAGAGCAACACGATAACCACTTCAGAGCCCAGAATTCGAGAACGCTCGATGACGGCAAATTTCATTCTCCAAAAATTTAAAATTAGCTTAACAGGTGTATAACAGTCCCATCTCATTAATCTGAAGTTGTTACACTATTTTCCAATTTCAGTGTAATCTCTCCTTGGACATGGCCTCGTGCGACGATTCGCACTACAGTCCTATCCGTTCCGTTGTTTTGTTTCATTTAATTCCATCAAGGACACTTTCGACAGAGAGAACGCACAGATGTCTCCGTTTCAGTTCGTTGACGACGTAGTATTCAACAGCCATAATCTTCTCTATTTTCTCAAAACCCCCAAGATCACTCGTCGTGCACTCTCTATTGCAGTGTGAGGCTTTCAATCTCGTCTTTCTTTTTACGTGGAAATGTAGCCTACCGTGTGCATCTTATGGGAGACTCCTTTTGATGATGAACTAAGTGCACCATTAATATTTAGAGTCACCACAACCTTATCTGTGGTATTGTTGCTCTTAATTCCAACTACGACACTCTCCGCATAAAGAACGCACGAATGTTCCTGTTTCATACCATTGACAACGCAGCATTCAGCAGCAGCGATGTTTCTATTTTGTTATCACTTTCAGGATAATGTGAAGTGATGATGTAACTATTTTCCCTAGACCATCTTTAGACAGAAGCACACTGGTTATGGGTGAGATGTGCAGCCTCACTCGATTTTTTTTCGAGTGTAAGTGTTGACAGCCGTCTGTTTCTGTATTGTCCAGAACTCATCTGATCGATTGCTTCTTTGTATCACACAGTTTTACTAGCTTCAGTTTATGCTGACATTCGTTAACCGAATTTGTAGAAGCATGTTCAGTTTAGATATCTTCTTTGCCATCAAAACTGATTATGCCATCCTAGAGATCTCGAGATAGTATCTTGTAATTCTAAATCGGAGGTCGTAAGATAGCGAGTTCATCCTCGAATAGCAATCAGAGCTATTTCATTATTACTTCCAGAAGCTTAATTATAGTGCAGTTCAATCGTAACCTACCATAATTGACTTTGACCTTCCATAACTACCCTAACTCAAACATGTAATCTGTATTGTATTTCCGAACTTTTTGAAAATCAACTCAACAATAACGTTTAAACCCTTGAATAGAAGAGTCCGTGCGAATGGTGCAGCATCCCACGCCATGCCTTTGTGGTAACCTGTTGCAGTATACAATTCAATCACGACTCTAGATTCAAGATCAGTCTTTGATTAACTCTTAGCAGCTAAGCATTCCAGTATAAAATTCAAATTATAACTCTAGAATCAAGATTAGGCTTTAATCAACTCTTTCACAGCTAAGCACAACGTGAACTGAATATTAAATACTAGATACAAGGCAACAAGTGAGCCAGAAGTAAACACAGTAATCAACCAATTTAGAATCACGTAATCATGGCGGTAGCTCAGAAATTACCAACTAAACAGATAAGATTCAAATTCACATAAACAGTTTTGGAAATATGATACATCACAAATAATTTTTACCACAGTCTTATCTCAAGCTCTCCAACATTTTCTGTATCTCTAGCAACACTGATTCCACCGTCATAGAGATCTCGAGATCTCTTGTAGTTCTAAAATCGGAGGTCAAAAGATGTCGAATTCATCCTCGAACAGCCATCAGGACTATTTCATTTTTATCTTATGAAGATTAATCGCGTAAAACGGGCGAATGAATAACTTTGCTATCGTGCTTCGTCATCTCTTTCAATGGTTCGTTGACGACGAATAGTTTTAGGAGACAAGGAGATAATATTTAGGTCCCGTCATAGGGATGGGCAAAACCGAATTATTGAGAAATTGAATCGGACTCGGATAATTTCCTCAAATAGGATCGAATCGCTAATGCGAACAAGATAGCAAATGTTCCTCTTTTAAATCTTAATTTGTACCCGTTATAAAAATCAAGAAATTTATAACTACGAATTTACTAACATTTATGTAAACAAACTTTCAGAGGCAGTGTTGCATTATTTCACGCACCATCCTTTCGGGGCACAAAATTATTTTTTGGAAATATGATAATTCTGTTTCACTCCACAAGTTATTGTTCCTATGGCCGATTTTTTTATAGCCACTTAGAGTGGAACACCCTGTCCAAGGCCTTGTAACAGCGGCCACTTATATACCGACATGGTTACAATTACTGGAAAGATATCATCTTTTCCTGTTCGGCTTGGCCTACCCAAGTTATTACGCCCTGTGTTGAGTGGTGGGCATTGATTCAAGACCGGATCAAATAACTTGATCTTCGAATCACCGAACTGAATTGTCCAGTCCTAGTCACATCCTCCACTTTGCGCCATTTTATTTTCAAGCATTTACAACGGTGAAATGTCAGCATCGGTTAGGGCTATCTACAATTGATTCCTGGCATCTGTGCGTGTGGTGTGGAAGGTTCGATATATCCTGATGTTCCTCACCTGATGTATTCCTTTTCATGATTGATTCGGGGCTTTGAATTTAAATTTTGGTGGTGAGACTTGTAATCAACCCGCGACTCGTGCGTTCTTCGACTCGACCAGGGACTCGAAGTGAAGCGACTCGTTCCTAAGACTGTTAATCAGGGGATCAACCTCTAACGGTGCTTCCAGAAGATGGGACACTGGTACCAACAATACTTTAATTTATCCATGATGCCTACGGCTGGGCAATTCGATTCGGTGATTCGAAGCACAAATTATTCGAATCAATCGTGAATCGTTCATAGGAACAAAAACTTCCTAAATTAACTAAAATTTTCATTTTTAACGACAAAATGCAATCGATTTTGGTCAAGTTTGACCAAAATCGATAATATTTTGTCGTTAAAATATGAGGTTAAGGCCACAATACAAGTTTGCGTAGATTGCGTTTTTCTTATTTTTTTTTAAACCTTGCGTTTTACGCTAGCGCAATGCTCTTCATGCGGTTCCTTACGCTTTCCAACGCACCCGAACGGTTTGCTATGTAAGCTCCGTCTGCGTACATTGTGCTTTGTAGGCATATGAACACGATTACGCAATGCAATGCAGGCATATATTGCCGTTTTTATTTTGTAACCCGCAACGCAATACATTGGTAAGACAACTTCACGTGTGTTGTTGCCTCTAATCGTGGGGAACGATACGGATTCATCCCGCTCAAAATCAACAAAACGTTTGTTTGTTACAGACGCGAGAGTAGAAGTTCGTTGTTCGTAAAAATGTGCGCCCAAGCGCTCCACTACGATCTTCTGGCTTAGGATTGACCCTTTCTGCACTTTACACCATGAAATAGAGACGTTCCTTCGTGATCGAAATTAGGAAATACAGAGGACAAAAAAGAGCAACAGGATAACCACTTAAGAGATAACCACACTGTACAGAACACGAGAACGCTTGATGACGATGAATTTTATTCGTCAAAAATTTTGATTTAGCTAAATAGATATATAACAGTTCCATCTCAGTTACAGGGTCTTGAAGGGTCTCTAAGAAGTGGCTATGAAAAAACCCAGATTTTCTTCCCACAACGCAATTCGCTCGACCACGACTTGTAAATTGTAATATAGGGTATAAGATAATATAAACGCAACGAACTTAGGATAAAAACTAAAAACGTGGATTGCGAACAAAAGCGATTAACGAACTGCCCAATAAAAAAAAAAACGTGTATAACGTAGCCGATGGTCTCTTCGGACTTGACTGTTAGACTTCTCTCACGTTTAACTATAATGTCAATGCAGAGGTCCCGGGTTCGACAAACTCAATATATATATTCAACGTCATGCGCACGAGGCAACAGAAAAACACTCTTTTCTGTAAAAACAAAATCCCACAAGACATGGGAAAAAGCTAAAACGAATGACGCGTCTATAACGTGTCGCCGACCAGCGATGCAAAACGATCTCAACATCGCTATGTCTAGCCGACAGTTAGTTACACATGAGATGGAATGGCAAGACGCAAGAAAAATCTCGCAATCAAATACAATTGTAAGCATGGTTAATTGCATACTGTGATATAAAGTATATATATGAACGAAAAGGACAAATTCGCAAAAATTGGAAGCTTCACTTTATATAATAAAATATATTTCGATTTTTTTCTCAAAACAGCAAGTAATACATAAAAATAAAACAATGAGAGAAAAATTTCGAAAATAGACGAAACTCAGATTAAAATTTTTACACACACAGCCTACAGTACGGCCTATTCACCGAAACGCACGCCTAAACACAACTAAAAAAAAATTGTTGAAACAAAACGCGAGACTCAAACTCGGGCTGTAGAATAAGGATTTGGGGTGCAGACGTAATCAACCAATCCCGGGATTCAGCAGTGTTTACAAAACAAAACAACTAAAACAGAAGTGATCAACAAACTAAAAGCGAAAAACAATAACAAAAAAATCGTTCGGGCGTTTCTTCAAAATCTGTACACGTACCATTACTCATATTATGTAGGAAACAAGACATTTATATGAAAAAACATCATGTAATTTTCAAGCATTTTTATGTCCCAAAATTTCAGGACATGGAATAAAAAAAAATTAAGAAGATAAAATACTATGAAATGTAAAATTAATCACATGCTATATTGTGGACATGCGGGAATTGTCATCTCCCGCTAATTCACCTAACAATGTTTCGAAATTGACATTCTATATTATCTGTTCGGATTCCGACAAAGTGAAGTCCTTTCTCCGTCTGAATAATCTGATATGCCGGACCTGGATAAATCATTTTTTTCTATCGAATTGATTGATTATTTATGTTTCAATGCTAGTATATGATCTCATTTTCATCCTGCGGGAGAAGAAAGCCGAGTATACAACTTAATCAATGCAGAACCACGACCTCTCGCGCAGATACCAGTTACGAATCGGGGTGGAGGTGTTTTGGCTTATCATTTCTCATTTTTCGTGTGCATGGATCTGGTTGGTGGAGGAAGCCATAAGCAGTGATTGCGTGAACCACCGTGCACCGGCGAGGCGTCCAACAGACCTCTCTCATATAATATTCATCTCTCGCGAGAATCGAACCTGCGTCACGATGGTAACGTGTTACCAATTAAGCCTTCCGGGCACCCCTGACTTAAAATGTTGACATTTCTATTGATATTGTTGGTTATTGCTGAACAACGAATAAGCCGTAGGCCTGTACGGGGATACAAAGAAGTGGTAGACTGTTTTACCACCATCGCCCAGGGCAGATACTACCCACTGTACTTTACCGTGGCGGTTCAGTTCAGTTTCGTACGTTTTCCGCTTAAAGAGCGCAGTCGCTGGTAGTTCTGATCGTGGCTGATCTTACTCTCGAGTGTAATATCCAGTAACTTTTTAATGGTGCTTCTATACAATCAGATATCTGCCCGTAACAAGCACAAATCGACCACTGAATCTCTGCGGGCCAATGCCGTCCACGTGCTAGTTGACGCGCCAACACGAGAAACACAAAATGTATAAAACAACACAATCATTACGAATGATAGATTACGCGTCGGAGACGTACGCAATTATTACCAATCCGGCACTGATGCCAGATGAGATAGTGTGAACAAGCCAAAACACAAGCACGGCCTTGCTTGCCGTAACACTGATCCTGCCTAGATGTCAGCAGGCGTCTGAGCAGCGGAAACCTACCTCTTCCCGTGGATAAAATAAGGAATCGAATACTTTAACCGTTCGTGTTTGAAATAAGTTTTCAAACTGTGAATTGATCATTTGACAGTTCCGTTTTGGCAAGGAGTTATCAGGTTATCTTGCTTCTTCGACAGCTACCGATCCAATACACTGTACAAGAAGATCCGTAGTTTTTTTAATAATGGGGGAAGAATTCCACCGGGGGGATGGATAAAAGGTTAGTTCTAATTTACTCGGACACTTGAACCGCTGAATTTGTAATGAAGTATATGACTTTGTACAAGGCTGCCTCTATAGCATGGAAATATACAAACCCGTTGAAGAGCTACAGGATATTTCCAATATAAATACTTATCTTCAAAAGAGGCAATCGGGATAACTGAATTTAACAGCAGCAGTCACAATCGTTTACGAAACAGAAGTTCTGCCCTCGAACCAGAACGATAACAGTGCTTCTGCATAGTTCTTGATATTGGTCAACATAAATCATAGTTAGAATTTGTGAAATATATTTTGTATTCCCGTACGCTGGTGTGCCGTCAGAAAATCACATACCAGCTAATGTAAATATTGCCGGCACGACAGCTGGTGACCAATTGCAGTGAAATCTATGCTTTCAATCTCTCCTTTCTTTTCAGGTGAATATGTAGCCTACCGTGTACGTCTAGGCGACTCTTTTTACTGGTGGTGGACCAAGCGCACCGTCAATATTTAGAGTCACCACTTATCTTATCTGTGATTTTGTTGTGTTTGATTCCATTAAGGACACTCTCAGCGTAAAGAACGCACGATTGTTCCTGTTCCATACCATTGACAACGCAGGATTCAGCAGCAGTGATTTTTTTTATTTTGTTATTCCTTTCAAGATTATATGTACTTATGATGTAACTATCTTTCGCAGACCGTCTTTAGACACAAGTACACTGGTATTGGGTGAGATGTGAAGGCTTACTCGATTTTCTTTAGTATTAAAAGTTTGCAGCCGTTTGTTTCTGTATTTTCCAGGCTTATTTGATTGGATCTTTGGCTATCTTTGCATTACACAGTTTTACTTCAGTTCAGCTTCAGTTTATGTTGACATTTGATAATTGAACCAATGCCTTGGATGTATGATACAGCATCTTCATCCAATTTTGTCACAGAGACCCTCGATCAGTTCAGATGTCTCCTCTGCAATCAACACTGATTTTGACGTCATAGAGATAATATCTATTTGCTAGTATGAATAAAATAGCAAATGCGGGACATCAGCGATTCGAGGAAACTATTTGAAATCACGATAATTCGGTTTTGCGCAGTCATGGCGATGGAAGCAGCGATTAATTTATAGCCCATGTTAATCGTAGGGACCGATACGGCATCTCCCGCTCAAAACCAACATTTCTCGTTTCGAAGGCTGTGACGATAAGAGCAGCCAGAAATTTATAGCCGGTGTTAATCGTGGGGAACGATACGGACACCCCGCTCAAAATTAACAAAATGCTTGTCACAAACACGAGAACAGAATTGTTCATAGGGTACTGCAACGTGTTCGTCCGGCTTGCGATTCACCCGCTCTGTACTTTTTTAATGTAAAACTTGCTATATCTATCAAAAATCTAATGGTTCAACAGATTTTACATATCACGAAATTAGGACGCTCCTTCGAGATCAAAATAATAAGCGGATACAGAGAACAAGAAGAGCAACACGATAACCACTTCAGAGCCCAGAATTCGAGAACGCTCGATGACGGCAAATTTCATTCTCCAAAAATTTAAAATTAGCTTAACAGGTGTATAACAGTCCCATCTCATTAATCTGAAGTTGTTACACTATTTTCCAATTTCAGTGTAATCTCTCCTTGGACATGGCCTCGTGCGACGATTCGCACTACAGTCCTATCCGTTCCGTTGTTTTGTTTCATTTAATTCCATCAAGGACACTTTCGACAGAGAGAACGCACAGATGTCTCCGTTTCAGTTCGTTGACGACGTAGTATTCAACAGCCATAATCTTCTCTATTTTCTCAAAACCCCCAAGATCACTCGTCGTGCACTCTCTATTGCAGTGTGAGGCTTTCAATCTCGTCTTTCTTTTTACGTGGAAATGTAGCCTACCGTGTGCATCTTATGGGAGACTCCTTTTGATGATGAACTAAGTGCACCATTAATATTTAGAGTCACCACAACCTTATCTGTGGTATTGTTGCTCTTAATTCCAACTACGACACTCTCCGCATAAAGAACGCACGAATGTTCCTGTTTCATACCATTGACAACGCAGCATTCAGCAGCAGCGATGTTTCTATTTTGTTATCACTTTCAGGATAATGTGAAGTGATGATGTAACTATTTTCCCTAGACCATCTTTAGACAGAAGCACACTGGTTATGGGTGAGATGTGCAGCCTCACTCGATTTTTTTTTTCGAGTGTAAGTGTTGACAGCCGTCTGTTTCTGTATTGTCCAGAACTCATCTGATCGATTGCTTCTTTGTATCACACAGTTTTACTAGCTTCAGTTTATGCTGACATTCGTTAACCGAATTTGTAGAAGCATGTTCAGTTTAGATATCTTCTTTGCCATCAAAACTGATTATGCCATCCTAGAGATCTCGAGATAGTATCTTGTAATTCTAAATCGGAGGTCGTAAGATAGCGAGTTCATCCTCGAATAGCAATCAGAGCTATTTCATTATTACTTCCAGAAGCTTAATTATAGTGCAGTTCAATCGTAACCTACCATAATTGACTTTGACCTTCCATAACTACCCTAACTCAAACATGTAATCTGTATTGTATTTCCGAACTTTTTGAAAATCAACTCAACAATAACGTTTAAACCCTTGAATAGAAGAGTCCGTGCGAATGGTGCAGCATCCCACGCCATGCCTTTGTGGTAACCTGTTGCAGTATACAATTCAATCACGACTCTAGATTCAAGATCAGTCTTTGATTAACTCTTAGCAGCTAAGCATTCCAGTATAAAATTCAAATTATAACTCTAGAATCAAGATTAGGCTTTAATCAACTCTTTCACAGCTAAGCACAACGTGAACTGAATATTAAATACTAGATACAAGGCAACAAGTGAGCCAGAAGTAAACACAGTAATCAACCAATTTAGAATCACGTAATCATGGCGGTAGCTCAGAAATTACCAACTAAACAGATAAGATTCAAATTCACATAAACAGTTTTGGAAATATGATACATCACAAATAATTTTTACCACAGTCTTATCTCAAGCTCTCCAACATTTTCTGTATCTCTAGCAACACTGATTCCACCGTCATAGAGATCTCGAGATCTCTTGTAGTTCTAAAATCGGAGGTCAAAAGATGTCGAATTCATCCTCGAACAGCCATCAGGACTATTTCATTTTTATCTTATGAAGATTAATCGCGTAAAACGGCGAATGAATAACTTTGCTATCGTGCTTCGTCATCTCTTTCAATGGTTCGTTGACGACGAATAGTTTTTTAGGAGACAAGGAGATAATATTTAGGTCCCGTCATAGGGATGGGCAAAACCGAATTATTGAGAAATTGAATCGGACTCGGATAATTTCCTCAAATAGGATCGAATCGCTAATGCGAACAAGATAGCAAATGTTCCTCTTTTAAATCTTAATTTGTACCCGTTATAAAAATCAAGAAATTTATAACTACGAATTTACTAACATTTATGTAAACAAACTTTCAGAGGCAGTGTTGCATTATTTCACGCACCATCCTTTCGGGGCACAAAATTATTTTTTGGAAATATGATAATTCTGTTTCACTCCACAAGTTATTGTTCCTATGGCCGATTTTTTTATAGCCACTTAGAGTGGAACACACCCTGTCCAAGGCCTTGTAACAGCGGCCACTTATATACCGACATGGTTACAATTACTGGAAAGATATCATCTTTTCCTGTTCGGCTTGGCCTACCCAAGTTATTACGCCCTGTGTTGAGTGGTGGGCATTGATTCAAGACCGGATCAAATAACTTGATCTTCGAATCACCGAACTGAATTGTCCAGTCCTAGTCACATCCTCCACTTTGCGCCATTTTATTTTCAAGCATTTACAACGGTGAAATGTCAGCATCGGTTAGGGCTATCTACAATTGATTCCTGGCATCTGTGCGTGTGGTGTGGAAGGTTCGATATATCCTGATGTTCCTCACCTGATGTATTCCTTTTCATGATTGATTCGGGGCTTTGAATTTAAATTTTGGTGGTGAGACTTGTAATCAACCCGCGACTCGTGCGTTCTTCGACTCGACCAGGGACTCGAAGTGAAGCGACTCGTTCCTAAGACTGTTAATCAGGGGATCAACCTCTAACGGTGCTTCCAGAAGATGGGACACTGGTACCAACAATACTTTAATTTATCCATGATGCCTACGGCTGGGCAATTCGATTCGGTGATTCGAAGCACAAATTATTCGAATCAATCGTGAATCGTTCATAGGAACAAAAACTTCCTAAATTAACTAAAATTTTCATTTTTAACGACAAAATGCAATCGATTTTGGTCAAGTTTGACCAAAATCGATAATATTTTGTCGTTAAAATATGAGGTTAAGGCCACAATACAAGTTTGCGTAGATTGCGTTTTCTTATTTTTTTTAACCTTGCGTTTTACGCTAGCGCAATGCTCTTCATGCGGTTCCTTACGCTTTCCAACGCACCCGAACGGTTTGCTATGTAAGCTCCGTCTGCGTACATTGTGCTTTGTAGGCATATGAACACGATTACGCAATGCAATGCAGGCATATATTGCCGTTTTTATTTTGTAACCCGCAACGCAATACATTGGTAAGACAACTTCACGTGTGTTGTTGCCTCTAATCGTGGGGAACGATACGGATTCATCCCGCTCAAAATCAACAAAACGTTTGTTACAGACGCGAGAGTAGAAGTTCGTTGTTCGTAAAATGTGCGCCCAAGCGCTCCACTACGATCTTCTGGCTTAGGATTGACCCTTTCTGCACTTTACACCATGAAATAGAGACGTTCCTTCGTGATCGAAATTAGGAAATACAGAGGACAAAAAGAGCAACAGGATAACCACTTAAGAGATAACCACACTGTACAGAACACGAGAACGCTTGATGACGATGAATTTTATTCGTCAAAAATTTTGATTTAGCTAAATAGATATATAACAGTTCCATCTCAGTTACAGGGTCTTGAAGGGTCTCTAAGAAGTGGCTATGAAAAAACCCAGATTTTCTTCCCACAACGCAATTCGCTCGACCACGACTTGTAAATTGTAATATAGGGTATAAGATAATATAAACGCAACGAACTTAGGATAAAAACTAAAAACGTGGATTGCGAACAAAAGCGATTAACGAACTGCCCAATAAAAAAAAAACGTGTATAACGTAGCCGATGGTCTCTTCGGACTTGACTGTTAGACTTCTCTCACGTTTAACTATAATGTCAATGCAGAGGTCCCGGGTTCGACAAACTCAATATATATTCAACGTCATGCGCACGAGGCAACAGAAAAACACTCTTTTCTGTAAAAACAAAATCCCACAAGACATGGGAAAAAGCTAAAACGAATGACGCGTCTATAACGTGTCGCCGACCAGCGATGCAAAACGATCTCAACATCGCTATGTCTAGCCGACAGTTAGTTACACATGAGATGGAATGGCAAGACGCAAGAAAAATCTCGCAATCAAATACAATTGTAAGCATGGTTAATTGCATACTGTGATATAAAGTATATATATGAACGAAAAGGACAAATTCGCAAAAATTGGAAGCTTCACTTTATATAATAAAATATATTTCGATTTTTTTCTCAAAACAGCAAGTAATACATAAAAATAAAACAATGAGAGAAAAATTTCGAAAATAGACGAAACTCAGATTAAAATTTTTACACACACAGCCTACAGTACGGCCTATTCACCGAAACGCACGCCTAAACACAACTAAAAAAAAAAATTGTTGAAACAAAACGCGAGACTCAAACTCGGGCTGTAGAATAAGGATTTGGGGTGCAGACGTAATCAACCAATCCCGGGATTCAGCAGTGTTTACAAAACAAAACAACTAAAACAGAAGTGATCAACAAACTAAAAGCGAAAAACAATAACAAAAAAATCGTTCGGGCGTTTCTTCAAAATCTGTACACGTACCATTACTCATATTATGTAGGAAACAAGACATTTATATGAAAAAACATCATGTAATTTTCAAGCATTTTTATGTCCCAAAATTCAGGACATGGAATAAAAAAAAAATTAAGAAGATAAAATACTATGAAATGTAAAATTAATCACATGCTATATTGTGGACATGCGGGAATTGTCATCTCCCGCTAATTCACCTAACAATGTTTCGAAATTGACATTCTATATTATCTGTTCGGATTCCGACAAAGTGAAGTCCTTTCTCCGTCTGAATAATCTGATATGCCGGACCTGGATAAATCATTTTTTTCTATCGAATTGATTGATTATTTATGTTTCAATGCTAGTATATGATCTCATTTTCATCCTGCGGGAGAAGAAAGCCGAGTATACAACTTAATCAATGCAGAACCACGACCTCTCGCGCAGATACCAGTTACGAATCGGGGTGGAGGTGTTTTGGCTTATCATTTCTCATTTTTCGTGTGCATGGATCTGGTTGGTGGAGGAAGCCATAAGCAGTGATTGCGTGAACCACCGTGCACCGGCGAGGCGTCCAACAGACCTCTCTCATATAATATTCATCTCTCGCGAGAATCGAACCTGCGTCACGATGGTAACGTGTTACCAATTAAGCCTTCCGGGCACCCCTGACTTAAAATGTTGACATTTCTATTGATATTGTTGGTTATCGCTGAACAACGAATAAGCCGTAGGCCTGTACGGGGATACAAAGAAGTGGTAGACTGTTTTACCATCGCCCAGGGCAGATACTACCCACTGTACTTTACCGTGGCGGTTCAGTTCAGTTTCGTACGTTTTCCGCTTAAAGAGCGCAGTCGCTGGTAGTTCGTCTTCAGTAGCTCTTTTCTATTGAGTGGCCGTTAGTTGGTTCCCATTATGCGCTACCTCCAGCCTTGCTCAGAGTGAATTTCAATTAAAAAAAAATAAATAAACTTTCACCCTGAGCAAGGCAAAAAGAGCCATATTCTAAATGAATCTCCTGCAGCCACACAATGCATGGATGACAGAACTGAGGAATCTTCATCCGTTAAGATGTCTTTTTGTTTGCTTTTCATTGAAATTCACTCTGTACAAGGCCGGAAGCAGCTCCCTAAAGAAACCAACCAACGAACACTTAATAGCAAAAAGCTGCTAAAAGATGTAGTACCAGCAACTGCACTCTAAACAGAAAACACCCCAAATGGAACTGAACCGACATGATAAAGTACAGCGAGTGGTATCTGCCCTGAGCGATGGTAAAACCATCTACCACTTCTTAAATATATGCCAAGATGATTTTTAAACCTATATACATTTCTGTCCAAATACTGTCCGAATCGCCATTATTCATACAATGTAGGAAACAAGAGATTTTATATGAAAATTAAAGTTTATTGCACTCGTAAATTAATGTGAAAAAATTGTTGTGCAAACTATTTAACTATAGCACAAAAGGAATATTATTGAATGATTAAATTAACAATAAATAAAACGAACCACTGGAAGTAAGGATGAATAAAAGGAAGCATGCATCTGGGGATGTTAGTAGAAGAGTCAGATGTCGTGCAACGAACTGTCTATCCTATGTTCCACTCTTGAGAAGATGAATTCGTGTGCGACCAAGGTTGCAATGATACATGTACGGCTGGGCAATTCGATTGGGCGATTCGAAGCACGATTAATCCGAAGCTATCGTAAATCGTTCATAGAAACAAAAACTTGTTAAGTGAACTAGGATTTTCATTTCTAACGACAAAATGCAATCGATTTTGCTCAAATTTGACCAAAATCGATTATATTTTGTCGTTAAAACACGAAAATTGCTGCTCTTGGTGTGAATTACACCATAAACTATAAATTTCCTCATTTTTACAATGGGGAAAAGTTATATTAGTAAAATGGGATATTAGATATTTAAAAAGAATTCGAGCGATTCGATCAGCTTTGCTGATGAAAAAATGTCTTTGTTTGTTTATTATATGACTTTCGATTCTGAAACCAGAAGATATTCGATTTTTAGTAGCCATACACCTTATTACAGGTTTAAAAATTTGAATTCAATTACATAAATATATATATATATTAGTAATTCATTGGTAACATTAGAAGTTTTTTTGCCAATAATAACTCGTATGTTACTGAACATGTCTCAATATTTTGATTTTACAACCGTAAAGGAGGAATAAACTAAAAAATTGGAAGGAAATCTCATTTAATTGAAAATATATAGGTATAATTTGAACTTAATCGGTATCTCAATCAGGAATTTAACATCAAGCATGAGCCACAGATAGACATACCTCAGCGGCGTGAACCATCAGTGGCTCAGACTAAACAAACATCTACAAAATATCTCCGATTGAGGTATGGATCTACAAGGTTGTAAGTCTTTCTACAATTTAGCTTTCTTCATTTGATCTCTGATTTCCATTCTTGCAATCAAGTCAAGATGAACCTCATCCGGGCCGTCCGCTATCTGCAGTGATCGAGCACCAGCGTACCTGAAAATTTATGGACTTTTACAGGAGAGTCATCTTATGGAGTAGAAATTTGAAAGTTTTTTGAAAGAAAGTATGTGCTATACGCTGGAACCTTCTACCTTCCAATCAAAAATTTTATTTTGTCAAGCAAGAGTTAAAGATGGACTGCGTCTCATCGGCATGTTCCATCAGTGGGAGTATTGATGGAAGAAAACTCCCTTGATTCCAGACTGAGGTAACTAATCTTCAGAAAGTGATCTCGTTATATAAATTTATATTGATTTTAAATTTTAGTTTTCCCCGTTAAAAATGAGAATGCAGATAAATGGTTACATTTATCTCCACCAAGAATTAGTAAAAAAAAAATCTCCATCACCGACTTAGGACCAGACATTTTTTGAGAGATATTATTTAATCTCTCTCATGGACACGCCATTTCACCAGCTTTCCTCTCCTACAGGATAAAAACGACCGAATCTAGTTATCGAACTCACAAAGAAGCCAGAGGAAAATCCTGCGATACCCCCGCACCTCCGTGTATCTGTATGGTCTTGTCAACAACGTTCTTAAACATGGCGATAGCCGCTACCTTGATCATTGCAATCTGAAGAAAAAGATTTTCTGATTTTAAGTTTTTGCATGTAACATGTGGTTGAAATGATCAAGTAAGAATTTACTTGGTGGAGCATGGCGCACTGATGCTCGATGTATTCAGAATGCGAAGTTTTTTTACGATCAATCATGTGAGTGAAACAATATAATTGACAATATATTTTTCAACAAAATAAGTTTGAGTAGCTGGAGGGAAGTGGTAATTGGTTTTACCATCGCCCAGGGCAGCTGTTACTCACTACACTTTACCATAGTGGTTTAGTCCTTTTCGCTTAAGTACAGTTGCTGATACTATATCTTATAGTAGCTCTTTGCTATTCAATGGCCGTTAGTTGGTTCCTTTTAGGCACTGAATTTTGATGAAAAAAATATGTAAAAATATCATGTTCTCATTCCACAGAAATATAAGTTTATTGTAAGCTTTCGTTAGGGCATAGTCTAACTCCTTTAGACATGATTAAAGACTTTAATGTTGTCTGAAGAAGTTAGACTATGTTCTAACATAAGCTCACAATAAACTTATATTTCTGAGGAATGAGAACATGATATTTTTGTATAAATGCTTGATATGATCTCATTCGTGTATCCTTGTGAATTCTGTCACACACAGATCCAGGATTGTAAGGAAACAGGGAGGAGGGATAGGTAGTTCATTGCAAGATATCAACGAATCACGTAAAAAAATGCTCTTGAAAGAATCAGAAAACGTCAATTACCTGTTTTCTTGCAGCTTTAGGTCCAAATGTATCGATCATATGTGCAGTGTGTAAAACCAGTAACCGTGCCTGGTCGATCTCCATTCGACATCTTGCCAGATGGTGTTGGTTGACTTGCTGCAAAGAGAGGAATGGTTAGACAAGCTAGGAATTGAAACCCTTAATTAATCTTTTATATCTTGTCTCTCTGTATTATTATGCATTATGGTCGTGTTTGTACTTTAGGAAATACTGAACTTTTTATCGTAAACGTTAAATGATTGTATCTAATCAACACCAATATCCGCTGTATTATTGTATTTATGTTGCTTTTGCTATTCAGTTATTCAGAGTATTGTAATCAGATTACTATTTGTGGGTACGATGGCCTAGTGGCCAAACATGCTTTGATATAATAATAGGAAGCCGAACAAGTGGTTAAACATGTTGGCATTGCAGGTTGAAAATCTCGGGTTTGAGTCCTGGTGAGTCTGGCTCGCTTATCCATGCCCAACCCAGTGTGTAATAACTTGGGCAGGGTAAGCCAAACAGGAAAAGATCATATCTTTCCAGTAATTGTAATTCTGTCCATTTATGAGTGGCCGCTGTTACAGGGCCTTAGACAGGGTGATCCACTCCAAGAAATGGTTATAACTAACGAAAGAAAGGGGTGCCCAGTTAGCTCAATCCCCGTGGGGAATGATGATTATATGCGAGAGGTCTGATGGAAGCCTCGCCGGTGCACGGGGGTTCACGTAAGCGCTGCTTGTGGCTTCCTCCACCAACCATATTCATGCACAGGAAAAATTAGAAATACGATAATCCAAAAAAAACCTTCACCCCGATTCGGAACTGGCATCTGCAGGAGAGGTCGTGGTTCGCCATATGGTTAAGCTGTATTCTCTGCTTTCCTCTCCCGCAGGATGAAATCCTATCCTAAGCTTACGAATATACATGTAATTTCGTGGAAAGAGAACTATACTCACATGTTCAATCAGTCTCTTTCCAAAAGTTCTTCTTTGAGCACCTCTGGCCAGAAACATTTCTAAGCAGCGTTCAGAGGCGCCTGATAGTACAGAAAATACTCGGATATTAAAAGTTGGAATAAGCTTAAAAGCTAAGTGATATTGTTTCATGTGCAATATTAATTATATTAAATTAGTTTTCTGGTAAACGAAATAATAAACTCTCTCCCGCAAATATCACCTTTGACATTATTTTACAGAATTTGTGCGGTTTTTTATAATAATTAGTATTTCTAGTCTACTACTACTTTGTAATGCAAAATAAAGTTAATGCTAACTTGTTAAAAAAAAAAATACTCGGATCAGATCTTGTATCACATTACATCACTCATTTATATTTAACCCATTAAAGAGGCTCAAAAAAAACATAACCGACCCATATTAGGTGGTTGACCTCTTTCTGCTATCGCTGCCAACCTTGAATTTAAAGAATATAATCTTGACTCACCAATCGACCTCATACAATGGTGGATTCTTCCGGGTCCCAATCTTCCCTGGGCGATTTCAAATCCTCGTCCCTCGCCAAGAATCAGGTTGCGTTTCGGCACTCGGACATTATTGAAATCAACCTCCATGTGTCCGTGGGGGTAGTCTGAAACATTGTATTTCAAATTTAATCAGCACTCATTAAAGAGAATCATCATCCAGTGAAAATTGAATGAAAATAATCGGAAAATACAATGGATCGTGCTGCTGAAGAAATTTTTGAGTGCACTGCACATGCTCTATGTTTCATATTTATCTAGTAATGAATATGTACAATAGGAACGTGCACACAAGTGTCCAGCCTAGGTCACAGTGCTCACTCGTACTTGACTCCAATATATAGCGATTAATATAGGCACGATGACCTAGTGGTTGAACATGTTGGCAACGCAGGTTGAATATCTCTGGTTTGAGCCCCGGCGAGTACGGCTCGCTTATCCATGCCCACCAATAACTTGGGAGGCTAAGCCGAACAGGAAAAGATCATATCTTTCCAGCAATTGTAACCCTGTCCGTCTATAGGTGGCCGCTGTTACATGGCCTTGGACAGGGTGATCCACTCAAGGAAGTGGCTGTAAAAAAAAATATATATATATATATTGAATAATCTATCTATATATATATATGTCTATACACCTGTCACTTTTTTTAGTATGCTCGATCGTATTTAACGACGTGTGATCAAAAAAACGGGCCCTAAACTTTTTTCCGGTCTGCAGAGTTTGCCACACCGCCGCCTCACTCTGTTTATTTCACAGATATTATAATGGTCTTTGTTCAAGGGAGCTTTCTGCTCTCGTTCCTCCGAACAAAATTTTTAATCGGTCAACACGATTGGCTACCAATTCGCACCTATTCACTGTGGAGGTTCCACAATGTCACAAACAGTTTTATGCAAGAAGCTTCATTGCAAGAATCTCTAAACTTTGGAATTCCTTGCCTTCTCACTGTGCTTTCCTGATCGTGTTGATCGCTCGCATTAATAGACATCTATCAGGGATGGGGGTTCCTTAGTTCCTATTCATGCATTTCATGTAGCTCTTTGCACTTTAGTGACTTCAGGAGAATTTCCAAGTGTGATTTGTATCCTATGATCTTGTTCTGAGTGAATTTTAATAAAAAAAAATGTCCCCTGCCTCCCC
Organism: Styela plicata; assembly: GCA_963675895.2. Taxonomy (NCBI): domain Eukaryota; kingdom Metazoa; phylum Chordata; class Ascidiacea; order Stolidobranchia; family Styelidae; genus Styela; species Styela plicata. The sequence continues at coordinate 3,291,147 of OZ023149.1, forward strand.
ACTGCTTTCCTGATCGTGTTGATCTACAAGGCTTTAAAATTCGCACTTATAGGCATCTATCAGGGATGGGGGTTCCTTAGTTCCAATTCCTGCATTTCATGTAGCTCTTTGCACTTTAGTGGCTTCAGGGAATTTTCAAGTATGATTTGTCTCCTGCGGCCTAGCTTTGAGCGAATTTTAATAAAAAAAAAATAAAGAAAAAAATACAACCTACCTTCATGCTAAAAAACAGGTATTTAACTAGTAACGAATACATACAATAGGATCCCTAAACACCTAACGCACACAAAAGTGTCCAGCATAAGTCACAGTGCTCGCCCATACTCGATTCCTCTATCTTTTTAAATATATGAATGAGATCACATTCCAAAACAAATCCAACCTACCTTCATGCCCAAACACAGTCAAAGGCCGGATAATTTTAACACCAGGGGTATCGAACGGCACCACGATCATACTGTGTAACGCATGTCTACCACGAGACTCTGAATGTCCTGTGCGTCCCATGACAATACCAATCCTGCACCTGGGGTCACCGGCACCTGGGTAAAAGGATTTTCATTACTCGTTATAAAACTAGAGGAACAGGTTGAGTTAGTTTTTAGCTCAATAAGTCAAGTGCTAGAAATATGTTTCAAGTCAAGAATTTTATGGTCAACTTGCACCTGTGACAATACAGTTTGGAATTTTTTTCTTTTGCAGCATGTCAACAACACATAGCAAGATGCCAAATGGAAACTCCTCAGACATGGTTACTAGTCCTACATACTGCACATGTCTTCCTATTAGTCTCAGATTTCAATATGGGAGGTGGTTCATGATATAGTTAAGTCTCCTAAATTAATCATTTGTTAGAATTAGTGATGGGTCGATGTATCGGTATCGGAATCGGCAAGTATCGGTGATTTTTGAAGTATCGGCACTGGTATCGGAAAATTTTCATCACCGATACCAAAACCGATACGTCTTTACAACATAGCGTACGAATATATTTTATTTACTGCGAATAAATGGAAAGACCAACGTTCTGAAAAATAATTAAAACGGGACATGCCTCGTGTGAACAGTTAAAACCCATCAATCTATTGACTATATGCTCTTTTTGATGCAGAAAAGGGTGTTAGGTGTCATGTTAGTTGTGCAACCACGAACATTTTAACGAAATCTTTGAACCCATCTATGCTTGAACGCAACATCAATTCAATATATTTTCATCCATAAACGTTTGCACTCAAATGGATGCAAGAGTTCAAGGGTGCAAACGTACGTAGACGCACGCATACGTGGGTAGAACTATAACAAGTATGTGGATACAAAAACATATTTAATAAAGTACTCTGTATCGGTATCGGAATATAAATCACGAAGGTGACATCATTACTTGTATCGGTATCGGCGAAAACTTTGGTATCGGCCCATATCTAGTTAGAATCATATTAACACTAGGCGAATAAATATAGACACTTGCGTATCATCATTGAATGCATTGAAGTTTTCAATTTTGAAATTCTGGATTCTATTAACAATACGAGATAAGAAGGGAAGCTTACCGCTGCTCCACCATTTCCTTCCGTGAACCACGTAACTGTCGCCATCCGGTGTTATGGTGAGAGCCATGTTGGTTGCATCACTTGAGGCCACTGCCGGTTCTGTTGGAAAATAATTTAATTCTATTTAGGGCTATTTTGTCAAGTACAGGCCATGGACCGAATCGCAGAGCTCAAAATATCCAATTTTGTGATCAGTATAAGCACTTTTAAGGCGACTAGTACAGATTTTTTGGGTCTTTTCTCTCTTGTGAATCCGGCTATATGAAAATAATGAAAAAGACATTACAAATAAAAATCGAAACATTCACAATGTCCAGACTATGAAAGTTCACAAGGGACATCACAACTACAAAATGATGCATCCTCTCTAAGATTAAGATTCTGTCATCCACTCTGCTTAAAAGCTAATAAAATTCCAATAAGCTTCTCACCGGTCATACAAAATGCAGATCTAATCTCTCCTTCCAACAAAGGTTTCAACCATTTTTCCTTCTGATAAGCATCTCCATATAAATGCAGAACCTCCATGTTCCCAGTGTCTGAGGATATGGATATACTTTTAAGGACTTCTAGTCAAAATTGTTATTTCTAAAAGATATCTTAAGTTTTAGAATTTCAAATCGAATCGATTCAAATCCATGTTAGTTCAAATCAATTATAAGAATTTTGAGAAAATTTGTTGCGATTCTTATAGATTCTTGTCGCGGTGTGCATGTGTAGTTTCGTCGTTTTCCTACTTTGAACTTAATATTTTAAAATTATTTGGCTTGATTTTTATGACAACTTTTTTACCAATTTTATTGTGCCCAGTCATAAAATCAATGCACAGCTATTTTGTTCACGAATTTGAACAACGAATCTGTTTTGCTTAAATTGAAACAAACGAATGTGTATTTTGGTTTTGTAATACTAACTAATACAGCACTGGATCTTGAACTGGTTGGGAATAAGATTATTTAAACAGAATCATATACGATTCCTAATTATTTTATCAGAAATTTGATTCGAAACCCACATCCCTAGCCGTAACTCATAAGAGGCGACTAAAAGGAAACAATGAAGTGGTCAATCACCCAGGGCAGGTACTAATCACTGCACTTTACTATTGCGGTTTAGTTCAGTTTGGGATGCTTTCTGTTTGGAGTGCAGTTGCTGGTACTACATCTTAATAGCTCTTTGCTATTGAGGGGCTGTTGGTTGGTTTCTTTTAGAGACTGCTTCCGGTCTTGCTCAGAGTGAATTTCAATAAAAAAAAAAAACGCTTTACTATGTTCTAGGACAGATCCAAGTCACCGAACTCTGTCATGGCCGTTCAGTTCTGTTCGGAATGTTTTCAGTTGGAGTGCAGTTGCTGATACTACATTTTGTGGTACAGACTTTAAAATAGTCCTAACATATTTGCTGCGTGTTGTGAGAGGTGGTTAAAAGGAAATAAAGAAATGGTAGATGGTTTTACCATCGCCTAGAGCAGATACCACTCACTGCACTTTACCATGGAGGTTCAGTTTCATTCGAAATGTTTTCCGTTTAGGAGTTCAGTTGCTGGCACTTCATTTTTTTAGTATCTCTTCGCTATTGAGTGGCTTTTGGTTGGTTCCTTTTAAGCACTGCTCCCGGCCTTGCTCAGAGTGAATTTCAATAGAAAAAACCTCTTTGTAATATAAGTGACAGTTGAATAGTTTCTTTAAAGCAGCGCCGGCTTTGTTTGGAACGAATTTTAATAAAAAAAAATTTAATATTCCCAGCTGCCTAGTAACGGTATACGTACCTGGAGCACTACAGTTGAAAACCTCTGATGCAAATACATATTTTCCTAGTTGTTCAGCGATATGAGCATAGTCTACATTACTTAGACCACTGACATCCGGCAGGAATAAGTTCCACAGGCCTTGCGCTTTGGCCTTTTCCTGGAAGATTAAATAAAAGTTTATTTATTATGTTAAGAAGTTAGGAAAGGATATCATTTTTATCCTGTGGGAGAGGAAAGCCGAGAATGCAGCTTAACTGTATGGCGAACCACGACCTCTCAGGCAGATACCAGTTCCAAATCAGGGTGAAGGTTTCTGGATTAGACTATCTTTTTTTTTTCATTTTTCCTGTGCATGGACCTGGTTGGCGGAGGTAGCCGTGAGCAGCGCTTGTATGAACCACCGTGCACCAGCGAGGCGTCCAGCAGACCTCTAGGCATATCATCATCATCCCTCACGGGATCGAACCTGTGTCATGACGATCGGAGATGTGTAGCTCGAAGCGTATTTCCAACGCTTTACCGATTGAGCTAACCGGGCACCCTTTTTTGATATTACTGATATTTTTTTTCAGGACATGATCTGATTGGTTGACATGATCTGATTTGTGACTCATGCTTTGTGATGTATGCTTGAACGCAGCATCAATTCAGTATATTTTTATCTATAAAAGTTTGCACTCAAATGGATGGAAAAGTTCAAGGGTTCAAAAGTACGTTGGCACACACATACGTGGGTGCAACTATACCAAGGGCATAAGTCTGTAGATACAAAAAGACCTTTGACATATTTAATAAAGAACTCGGTATCGGCGGTATCGGAATCTAAATTACGAAAGCGGTATCGACCCATCTCTAGTTGTCATGATCTGATTTGTGACTCAAGCATGACAATGCATGTCTCGACGCAGACTGAGAGAATATCAGCTACTTTCACTACTCAGTCACCTGAAAAAAATAGGTTTCACCAGACGAAAATCGAGCATATAGGCAATATGTAATAATATAGGAGATGAGAATGTTTCTTTTCAGGTGTCTGGTAGCGACCAAATTGTAGAAAAAGGTTCAAAATCATCAATACTGCTATGAAATAGCAGTGTTGATGATTTTGAAGCTTTTTTGTCCATCGAAGAAAATTGACATAATAATATCAGACACCTGGAAAATAAGTTTCTGTGAATTTGGTCACTCTTGATGACACCGCCATTCTGTAGTCCAGTGATTCACGCTTAGTGAGATAAATAATGCCAATAATTTCAGAAAAGTTTTTAAGATTCGTTTTATTATTGTATTTCCAGAGTACCGAAGGAAGCAAACAAAAAGGTGTTAGATCGCTTTTCTGGCGATAGAAGTAGTTTTGCTATCACCCAGATACCACTCACTGCACTCCATAATACTGGTTCAGTTGTTTTGTGAAATGTTTTCCATTTAAACGGCAACTACTGTATCACATTCCGAAGTAGCTCTTTGCGATATAAAGGATTGGTTAGTTTCCAGCCTTGTTCAGGGTAAAAAATTGCAATGAAGCATTTAATATTCTCGAATAAATTGTGTTAAATATATACCTTTAGTTCTTCCACTAGAGGGACAACACACCACTTATTCTTCGCATTTTTGAGGTAATCGTGGTAGGCCTGGTGAAAAAAGAAACAATATGAATATTACCTATTGGGCATGTTAGCGCGACAAGTGCTCTTAAGAACGCTAAATAAGAAAACGAAAAAAAAAACATTTTGAACAAAATTGGGGAAATGACATTACACATTGACATATGTAGCAGGGAATAAAAACGAGAAAGGGCCATTGCTCCTTTAAAAAACCAATTTGACTTTTCTTTTTTTTTTTTATCTCAACAGGAGTTTTCAAAACATCTCGCTTATCCATGCCCACCACTCAACCCAGGGTGTAATACCTTGGATAGGCTAAGTCGAACAGGAAAAGATCATATCTTTCCAGCAATTGTAACCCTGTCCTTCTATAAGTGGCCACTGTTACAGGGCCTTGGACAGGGCGATCCACTCTAAGAAGTGGCTATAAAAAAACAAGCTTACAAAAAAAATTTGGATATTAATATTATTGGATTTCGAATTTGAAAGTTTTTGCTAATTGAATATTCATATTTTAATAGGATTGTCCTGTAGTTAAGGGCTTTAGAATAGTCCTAACGTAAGCCAGTGTAGTATAACTACAGCTCTTACCTTCTCATTTGGTTTGACATACAGGTCGATAAAAGCATTGACTTTTTCCAAAACTTCTTTTCCTTTAGTTGAAGGTGACAAAGTGACAGGAATATTCATGGTGGACAAGGATTCAGAACTAGAGTTAAATTTATCACTAAAATTAGTTATCTGTGTTATTTGAAATAAAATAAGGAGTTACTTGGGGGTGCAGAGAAGAGTTGGAATGTTTTTTTTACAGCCACTACTTGGAGTGGATCACCCTGCCCAAGGCCCTGTACTAGCGGCCACTTATAGATGGACAGGGTTAGAATGGCCGGAAAGATATGATCTTTCCCTGTTCGGCTTAGCCTACCTAAGTTTTTACATGTGGTTTAAGTGGTGGGCATGGATTAACAAGCCGGACTCGCCGGAACTCGAATCAGAGACCAGAGATGTAATTTCTCTAGGTATTACATATTAGAGGTCTTCATGGACCGGATTGCTGGAGTTGAACTCGGCAGGATTCGCCTAATTTGGTTGTTTTTCCTTCCGGACCGGATCATGTTTGGATTCGGAACGCAATTTGGAATTCAGGATTGGATCTGGATTGAAAAATTCCAGACCCCGTATACCTCTATGTAATTACGTAAATATTGAACATTCATACCTTTTGCATGGTATGTGCCTAAAAGATATATGTTTGTGGTGATAATACAAAGCATATGCTCTATTACAATACTAAGAACCTCAACAGTGCAACCTCGAAACCAGAAATTGACATAATAATTTAAATCTAATATCAACGCAAAAGATTGAAAGACTTCATATCGACGCAATTTTAAAAAACACTGTCTTTATAGCTTAATTATGTAAACAATACTAGGAACCTCAAGAGTGCACCTTAAAAACTTCAAACTTCAAAACAAAGTTTATTATATAATTAATTGAATATATATTAATTTAAATCTAATATTGCAATCTAATGCAAACGATTGAAAGTCTTTATAGCTTAATTACGCCAAAATCGCATATTTTGGTAAATTGGTACGTAAATTCGCCCCAACTCTATTACAGAGACTGGATGCTTGTCGCGCTGGTGAAGAAGATGTTTGTTTGGGTTTTTTGGATACGATATAAGATTCAAAATCAAAATCGCTGGATTACGAGTTCTAGAATCTTGCACAGACTCTTGTGAAACTTTTACGAAGCTAATATAAAATTTTAAAACATTCAATTTAAAGATGAGAAATTGATTTCTTTAGGTTCCTTTTGCCTATTTCCTGTCCAATCCAGCATTGATTCTAGCTAACCTGCTATATTAACTTCCTAATGAAAAGATAAAAAAAAATTGAATATGCAAGCCTTGATAATATAATTGTTATGGGAAGAGCTCTTATCATTATGGTTACTTGGTGGGAATAGAATATCCTCAAGATGTCAGCCTCGAGACGATGGAAATGGTAAATAATTGGCTGGCAGAATGAACAGTCGTGAAAAAATCTCTTTTTTTTATTCCAAAAGAGCTTTCGAGTGAAGCGAATATATGATACCATTTTGTCTCACACAATTGAACACAAAAAGAAGATCATTCCAAATGTCCACAAAGCCGTATTGACATTAAAAAACCGTGAAAATATTCGAGACGGTCGTCTGGCGTAAACAAAAGTATCTTGTGAAAAACAAACATCAGAATATAATGGTTTTTATGGATTTTGACCCAAATCGAGGTCAAAAAAGTATAAAACTTTTTTTCAATCACAAGTGCAAGAATTTTTTTGGAATCGTGAAGTACAACGTCTTTCCAGCAACTCAACTGCAAAATGTTTGTGTTATTTTCTTCCAGTGGACAAAAAAGTTTCAAAACCATCAACACTGCTATTTCATAGCAGTATTGATGATTTTGAATCTTTTTATAAAGTTTATTTACTACCAGAAATTAAAAGAAGATACATTATGATCTTCTATCACAATATTGCCCATTTGTTTATTTTCTCCTGATGGCAGCCATTTTCCTCTGGTGTGAAATAGCTTCAGAATAGCTGGCATTCTGTCAGTCTGGGAGGGTTTTTTTATTATTATCAAAATTCACTCTGAGCAAGGTCGGAAGCAGTGCTTGAAAAGAACCAAACTAACGGCCACTTAAAAGCAGAGAGCTACTAAAAGATATAGTAACAGCAACTGCCCTCTAAACGGAACAGGACTGTCATGGTAAAGTGCAGTGAGTGGTATCTGCCCTGGGCAATGGTAAAACCATCCACCACTAATAGTAATATTGCATAAAAGCAACATTCCCACCTTAAAAATAAAAATATATCACAAGCGTTAACAAGGCATTAGAGGGTAATCAGTAGCTAGGTTTTAAGATCTATAATGCTAATGGCCCCTTAACATGGCATGGATACTTTGAATATGAAGTAACCACTCGAAAAAAATTACACGACGATGAAAATTTAAAAGAATTCATAAAAAAACAACATATAGCACAAATTGAGTGGTTGGTAAGAGGGTTACGAAAAAATGACACGAGTGCAAGTGTGAAGATTTAAAAGAATTTATAAAAAACAACATATTATAGTACAAATTGCGTGGTTGGAAAGAAAGTTAGGACCCGTATTTAAGATTGTAATTAGATTTCGAGGACATGGAATTTTGACAAATCTCAAATGTCAGATGAAATTTCTGTTTACAACGATCAAAGGACCTTGTGTTTTAACTCGATGCCTGAAGAAAACACACTGATTTGGTCATCACTTGGGATTTTTGTTTCGTTGGGAAAGGCAATTAAAATAGCATGAATTCAATTTTTTTTCATATTTAAATTCACTCTGAGCAAGGCTGGAAGCAGCTCCCAAAGGTCAACAACCAATGGCCACTAAATAGCAAAGAGCTACTAAAAAGACTTAGTACCAGCAACTGTACTCTTAAACAAAAAACATCCCAAACGGAACTGAACCGTCATAGTGAAGTGCAGTGAGTGGTAACTGCCCTGGGCGATGGTTTCTAATTCAAGGCTTGGGAGTAGTGATTGGAAGCCCGAAATTATAATTAGTTACAAATCTATCCTTTTTTGATTTTTTTTTATACAGAAGTTCGCTCAAAGCGAAGCCGAAAGCAGTATCTAAAAGGAGCTAACTAACAGCCACGCAAATGTCAGAGAGTTATTACAAGATAAAAAAACCAGCAACTGCACTCTAAGCAGAAAACCTCCTATACATTTATAAAATACCATGGTAAAGTGCAGTGAGTGGTATCCACCCTGGGCGATGATAAACCATCTTCCACTTCTCAGCCTTTGCTTCTAATGCAGTGCCCGGGAGTCACGGTTGGGAGTATCATAGGATTGAGATATGATTACTTACAAATATATCGTTTTTTTTAGGCTGGAATTTTATCTATTTTGACAATATCTATTAGAAAAGAAACACAAATATTTTTCCACAACAAATCCAAACAGAAAATAGGCTGCAAATGGTATGTTCTACCATATACGGTACGTGGATACATGGAAAAAAATGATGAAAAAATCAATAAGTTCGCACTTTTTAGTGTTTTGATTGATAGACATGAAACTAATATGTTGTCATCACTTGGAATATTTGGATTCGAAAAAAAAAAGATTATCCTCGCCCATTGTGACATGACAATCGTTTCTTTGATGTCACAATTAAACCATTGTTGATATCACAGTAAACCGAGCATATAAGTACGTGTCTGAAGTATGTGTCACTCTCTTAAGGTGAGGTTATCAGATTGACAGTGCATTATTACAACATAAATGGGTTTGGAAAATTTTTTCGGATAAAAATAGATATATTTGTCGAAACGTTGATTTAGATAAGAAATGTCGAAAGATATGGATTTTGGAATAGCTCTACCAAGAAACCAAAAATATTTTGGTGAAATTGATGTGGTAAACTACGTACTTCTACCTAAAATTGCCCACACTGGTCCTGACCCTACTATTCAGTGGCGCATTTAATAATTTGAAACAAGGGGCCCAAAGTTTCCAAAGTGAAGCTATGACGCCGCAGTGAAATTTAAATTTAATAAATATCTTTCTCGGAAAAAATGTTTGAGTAAGGAAGTCGAACTATTTACATCCTGAATTCCCAGATTGCATAGAATGAAAACACACCCTGGGTTGAGTGGTGGGGATAGACTCGAATCACCAGACTCTAATTCGTGATCTTCAACCTGCGATTAGGGCTGTCCAAAATATTCGATTCGATCCGTAATAATCGAATCATAAATTATTAGATTGAATTTCCGCAACAACTCAAAATCAACAAAAGAATAATTTTGAATTTTTTCAAAAATAAGTGTGAAGTTTCACTTATATTATAAACGAACAAAAAGATGTCTTTGTTCGTTTATTTATGACTTCTGATTCAATTCGAGAAAATTATTCACTTCGATCATGAAATCAAACGATATTCGATTTTGGCCACCCCTGCCTGCGATGCCAAAATGATTAACCACAAGGCCATCACTCCCATTAAGTATTGACAGAAAAAGGTTTTCTGACGGATCACACACGATCAGGTGCGGTCTATATGTCACAGTCCAAAAATTTTCTTCCATATTTGTGATTTGTCAAGCATGAGCCACTGATGGACCATGCCACCAAGGCGTGGTCCATCTGTGGCTCATGCTTGACAAAATTAAAACTCTGATCGAGAGGCACATACTCAACAAAGTAAAACATTTGATCAGAATAAAAATGTTCTTGGAAAAGTGACTCAATACAAACATATCTAAATTTATTAATACTGACAAAGTGAGTCACTGGAAGAATGTTATAACTGATTCGCTAATAATTATATCATGGGCCTGTTATGTTATTAAATAAAACATATTATATCATGTTATATAAGGCAAATATGGATATATTAAAAATTAAGAAACAAATTACTCTACTACATCAAAATATGAAGTAATACACAACCAGGATTTTGTTTTTGTTTGTATTGGCACAGAATTTTCGCTGATGCATGTCAAATATACATATCACGCCACAGAGTGTGCACAGACACCAATCTTGTAAACACATCAGGTATATTCCATAGAATGCGCATCGCAGGGGCGGAAAAATTTTGAAACGTCATCTCCAAAAAACGCTATTTATACGGTTCAGCAAGTATTTGAAAAATTTGGGAGGAGGGGTAAGAGCCCCCAATGCCTTGAATGCATCATTGAAAGAAACAAAAAGACTCGATGGAAAACGGGTTATCACTCATTTTGCACGAGGATGACTCATCCATGGCCCAAGTCTGTTAAGTTTCATTGCTTTACTTTCATTACGTTAATGTTGTTAAATAAACCATATTTATTTAACTTCTCTTATCATAAGCGATAAATCCCCTCCATTGTGTGAAGTAGACATGACGTAGGTGTAAGAGAATTACGTCTCGTAACAAGGATTCCCTTCAAGGTATTTACAATGTAAACAAACCTAATTTTGGAAGCTGTGAGCCAGAGATGGATCAAACCTCACACAGAGTGCTGAAGGCCTCTTTACGTCTAGGAACACTATCTTGAGTTTTTTTTATTGAAATTCCCTCTGAGCAAGGCCGGAAGCAGTACCTGAAAGGAACCAACTAACGGATACGCGACAGCAACAAGATACTAAAGGATATAGTAGCAGCAACTGAACTCTAAACGAAAAACATCCCAAGTAGAATCCCAAATTATTACACTCTGGCTTGAAAGATGGGCATAGATTTTTATAAGCTGGGCTCGCGGGGACCCGTACCAGAGGTGACAACCTATGATACCAAGATATGTTAAGCACTGGATCATCGCAGCAACAAAAGACCAGGATATGAGTATAGAAGGATTTTATCTAATCCCTAACGTCACAAAAGAGTATGTGCGAGAAACCCAGACACTTCAAATGAAACGTAAACTAATGTAACTTACTATAAATAATAGGGTGACATAATCGAAGGGACTACTACTACGCGAAGTTGTAAAAACAACATTAAAAATTAAATTTCTTTCATCAATTTGTGTTGTATTTTGCGGGCGCGATGGCCTAGTGGTTAAACATGTTGGCATCGCAGGTTGAAGATCTCGGGTTTGAGTCCCAGCGATGTTGGGCTCGCTTATTCATGCCCACCACTCAACTCAGGGTGTAATAACTTGGGTAGGCTAAGCCGAACAGGAAAAGATCATATCTTTCCAGCAATTCTAACCCTGCCCGCCTATAAGTTGCTGCTGTTACAGGGTCTTGGACAGGGTGATCCACTCAAAGAAGTGGCTGTGAAAAAAGTACTGCATATTAATAAGTACTGCATATTAATAAGAATCTGGTAGTAACCAAACTGATCGAAAAATTTTGAAATCATCAATACTGCTATGAAATTCACTCTAAGCAAGGCCGGAAGCAGTGCCTAAAGCCAACCAACCAACGACCACTCGATAGCAAAGAGATACTAAAAGATGTAGTACCAGCAACTGCACCATGAATGGAAAACATCCCAAACGGAACTGAACCAACAGGTAAAGTGCAGTGAGTGGTATCTGCAGGATGACTTCATGTTTCAATTTAACAAATATATATATATATATATATATATTTTGCTTGTTTTCGCTGACATATGAATGAAAAAAATGACATAATACAAATCCGATATTGTTATATCAGACACCCAATATCACACAATGAATCCCTCCACACAATTCCTAATAATACGATCTAAATCATCAATCTGTTGCCAACAAGACTTTTGGTGACAATCATAGAGAACAGACTCGATCTACATTTAGCTTTGTCAAGTATGAGCCACTGATGGATCGTGCCTTTTAGGCACGGTTCATCTGTGGGACATGCTCGCCAATTTGTTTTTTATTAAATAAAAAACTTTGGTGTATCAGACATAAAATAGAGCTCTTTACATAATTCCTAACAATATCTGTGACCACAATCTAAAGGTGATAAGACTTTTGGTGCCAAAATACCATTTCAGATATTTGAACTAGTTCCAGAGGCGCCAAAAGGATTACCGACTCTGGTACTGTCTTTTTTGTGCTCTTGTGTGCTCAATATATTTTTTATTCGACGGAAACCCCCGTTTTTCTTGAAATTGAATGAGTCATTATAGAGCGGAAGTTGATAACGATATTTAAAATCTTTTTTTAAATATTGATTTCGAGGACGAGAGATTGATTTTTTGATGTTGCTTTGGTTTATTTCCTGTGTGTGATTCAGTAATTCCTTAACATCTACTACATTAAGCTCCTTAGATATCAGTTTGCATTTTAATTAATGGTACTTTTATCCAGTATTAATTCCATCTAATCTGTCATATTACCCTCCTTTGTAAGAATATAAAAAATTTGGAATCCCGTAAATTCTAACGAATCTGCAATGGATAAGATTAAATGTACATCCTGGGAGAGAAAAAGCCGAGAATATGTTTTAACCATATGGTGAACAACAACCTCTCGTGTATATACCAGTTCCAAGATTGGGGTGATTTTGACCTAACATTTTTCTCATTTTTTCTATGCATGAAAATGATTCATGAAAGCGATGCTTACGGCTTCCTCAACTAACCAGGTCCATGCACAGAAAAAATGAGAAATATGATAATCAAAAAACCTTCACGACAATTCGAAACTGGTATCTGCACGAGAGGTCGTAGTTCGCCATATGTTCAAGCTGTATTCTCGGCTTTCCTCTCCCGCAGGATAAAAATGATATCCTATCCTACTTATAGAAAAATAGGTTTAATAAAGAGTAAGTGATTGCCATCAGGGATATTCATAGTGATTCTAACCACTCTACATTTTTTATAGCTTTTTCTTAGAGTGGATCACCCTGTCCAGTGGTCACTTAAAGACGGACAAGGTTACGATTGCTGGAAAGATATGCTTTTCCTGTCTGGCTTAGCCTACCCAAGTTATCACCCACTTACAATGTGCAATCTATAAATATATGGAAACATCACTTGTGCATCACTGATTGAGCCATTAGAATCGAACAGGGTTAATATTGTTGGGAAGACAGCATGATTCAGCATAGTTTTCCCAAGTTATTACACTCTGTATTAAAGTGTGAGTGTGGGTGAGAACAGGACATATGAAGGCTCATCCCTCGGAAGCTTTAATGCAGATTACCAAGATGATGATCACCATTGCATCAGATTGATATTTATTTGCGTTATTTTTAATTTTGCATACAATAAATTTTTTAAAAACACGAAAAAGGTTATTTTCCATCATAAAACGTAGTTAAACTCATATATATTTTACCAATTCTTATTCTTGAAAGTATTTGGTTATTCCCGTCTATATGAAACGACTGTAATATGGCAAAAAATTTTACAAAAATCTCTACAGGTACAGGCTTTGGAATGGCCATAACATATTACCCAAATGTCATGATAGAAAGAAATAAATCAGTGGCAGATGATTCCATCATCACAAGGGCAGATACCGCTCTCTGCACTTTGCCATGATGATTTAATTTTGCATGGAATGTCTTAGAGTGCAGTTGCTGGTACTACATCTTGTAGTAGCTCTTAGTCATTAATTGGTTTCTTTTAGGTACTGCTTCCGATCAAGCTTAGAGTGAATTTAAATTAAAAAAATTATAAGTGAAAAAATAACTATGATTCATTGACCGATAGAAACAAAAATAGAAACTTATCGAATATGGACCGAATAGCATTATACGATTTCATACCCGATCACACTTAAACTTGAATAAATTTATATTATTTCACGGGCATTGAAATAACACAAAAGAATCTTATCGGAGGGGGCACGTATTTCAGAATGGGGACATGCTATAACAATAGCGCGAAATACTCCCAGTAAACAAACAATTTCAATTTTCCTACGTTTTGTTAGAACTGTTATACAGGGCACATAGTAGGATCCACATCAATATCCATTCCATTATTGCAGCATGTATGACCGACCATAATAAATAGAAAAAATTTTGATATTAAGTTAGAAAAAATATTTTCCCATGTAGGATTTTTTTAGGAAACGAGAGTTATCAGTTTTATCGTACTTTTGAACTGATATACAGGGCACATAGAAGAAACTCATATCAAAATGTAGTCCATCGTTGCCCCATGTATGAATTTATTTACCAAATTTTGATATCAAGTTGCACAGAAATATCTGAGGAGTGAACTCTTTTTCAAGCGTGAGAGACAGGTGGATCACGCTGTCAGCACAGCCCGGCCCGTCTGTGTTTCGCGCTTGAAAAATAAATTTTTTTTATTTGGATTAACACCTGTCTTATTTCCCTTCAAATTAAGTTTGCGAAACGTGAAAATCTTTTTCTTTAAGAATTTTTTGTTTGTGTAAACTTCAACGTTGTTTATTTTTGTATGAGGTCATAATTTATTTTGATAACACATACTGATGTAATAATAGTTTATATAAGACCCATTTATATTCATTTTGGCATCAGAAAAATTGAAATTGACTTTTAACAATTTTCACGTAAAAATTTGCTTAAAACAAAGGCTGAATATGTGAGGGATGTGAATTCTAGATCCGAATTAGATATAAGTAATTTGAGAACCGTTTTCTAAAAAAATTTTCGTCAAAACCGAACATTTTACTGTCTCGAATAATATATAACGAATTTGAAATATTGATTATATTCTAAATTTAGTCGTATGAAAGCACCATTCTAACTTCAAAGAAAGAAATAATAACTACAAGATCTAGAACTTTTTGAGTACAGTACACAATTTTCTATTATTTTGCGAAACTATAGTAGTTTTAGAACAAAACAATTCGTTCTGATTTCTGCGATAAAAACGAGATATTTCCTTCGGATTAACAAAAAAGCTTCAAAGTCATCACCACTGCTATTTCATAGCAGTATTGGTGATTTTCAACTTTTTTATATAGTCTGGTTGCTTATTTAAATTGACATAAAAAATTGACATTTTATGATGGCATCACACACACACAAAAAGATTCTGACTTATTAAGATAAAAAGACTCTTATTAAACTGTTCATGTTTGGTTTTTGTGACTTTTAGGAAAAAACTACACATCAAATGCTTGTAAAATCAAGTTATTTTTGGAACAAAATTAGGTTTTTTTTATTATTGAATTCACTCTGATTAAGACCGGAAGCCATGCCTAAAACGAACCAACCAACGACCACTTAATAGCCAAATATATAAATTTGGAGAGCACAACAATTCTTTCAGAGTTGTGCGAAAAAAAGTGATATTTTCATAGATATTTTCATTGTATGTTTCAATTTAACAAATATAAATATATATATATATTTTAAGTGTTTTTGTTGACATATGGATGAAATATGAATTTAAGCGTGGTTAAGATCGAAGAAATTTATGCCTCATTGCTCTATAAAGCTACCAAGAATGACAAGCGTCGTGGGTGGTCCACCCGCAGAATTTAAAAAAGAAAGAAATTTGTACCGGTATGCCGATGAAATGCAATTTTTGTTTTGGCAAACAAAATGAAACATCACACTAAGAGGAGGGGGATTCAATGTAGCATTTTTACAGCAAACAAATCGGCATTTTCATAAGACACACAAAAAGATTGTCGAAGTATTAAATGATTTTTTTTGATGAAAATTTTAATTTTTTTTGATGAAAATTTTTAATTATTTTTTTTTTGATGAAAATTTTTAATTTTTTTTTTTTTTTTAGATAATTTTTAAGTTTTTTTTTGAATTTTTTTTTTCTTTTTTTGAGATAATTTTCAATTTTTTTTGTTTTTTTTTTTTTTTATGATAATTTTGCAAAGAAGGTCTTCAAATTACTTCAATATTCGTAATATTCTTTATGGCAACTAATTCAATATTTACTACCTATATCGAGCAAATAAAAATCCCTCAAGTGTAAAGACTTATTAAATTGTTCATGTTAAGATGGTTTTTGTGGCTTTCGGGTAAAAACTATACATAAAATGCTTGTAAAATCAAGGTTAAGATTTTTTTTTTATTGAAATTCACTCTGAGCAAGACCAGAAGCAGTGCCTAAAAGGAACCAACCAACGGCTACTTAATAGCCAAGAGCTACCATAATTAGGAATTGGTAGATGGTTTTACAATTGTCCAGGGTGGATACCACTCACTGCACCTTACCATGGCGGTTAAGTTTCTCTTGGGATGTTTTCCGTTTAGAGTGCAGTTGCTGGCACTACATGTTTTAGTAGCTCTTTGCTATTTAGTGGCCGTTGGTTGCTTCTGTTTAGGAGCTGCTTCCGGCCTCGCTTAGAGTGTATGAGATATAGTACCAGCAACTGCATTATAAAGGAAAAACATCCCAAACGGAACTGAACCGCTATGGTAAAGTACGGTAAAGGTATCTGCCCTGGGCGATGATAAAACCATCTACCACTTTATAACTTAGACACAACGGCCTGAGTTTTTTTTATAGAAGTTCGCTCCATGTGAGACGGAACGCAGTACCTAAAGGGGACCCACAAACGGCCACTCAAATTTGCATCGCATGTCTAAGGACTCTAACTCTGGTTTGAACCCTAAAGTTATGAAGCATGGCAAGCAAGAGTATAGTGCATTGGGTATAGGCTCAGCCAGGACGATGAAAATTAGGTTTTGTTCAAATGTCCATAACATTTTCTTCCGATGAACAAAAAAGCTTTAAAATCATCAACACTGCTATTTCATAGCAGTATTGATGATTTTGAATCTTTTTATACAGTTTGACACCAAGATTTACCATGAAAGTACATAAATTTGCTAAATTTTCTCCTAATGACAGCCTGGGCTCGGCCAAACTCGAAAACGTAATATATCTTTCCAAGTACGATAACAAGTGTCCATCGATACAAGACTTTGTTGGGGATAATTTCTCCTGCATTTTTTTTCTTGTCGAATGGGTGGATATTACGAAAAGTCATGTGCTCATAGAATAAAGGTGAGATCATTTGTTATTTTAATAATTACTTATCCTCTTGTTACACAATTTAAGTGAGAGCTTCCTGTATCTTATATATTGTCGTTAAACTCACAAGCTAAACACACTATACTTGGCTAAGAAAACGGAGAGACTGTCCTAATCAGATTAGTTTTGTTAGTATAAGTGGTGGTGGAAGATCCCCAACATTGGGAGGCTGGCTGAATGTATTCTACCAGGACACCCGAAGAAAATGGGTTTCACCAGAAGAAAATACAGTGAATGAGTAAAATTTCATAATGCACCTCTTGACGGAACATAAAAATGTCTCTTTGAACAACTAAGTTGTACAAAATGGTTCAAAACCATCAATATTGCTAGGAAACAACACAACTTGATATAACACCCCATTACAGCATAATTTGAGCTGGAAAAAAATTTTTCTCATGATGATTTCGTGTCAAAACGATAGGAAAAGGGAAGATTGCACCAAAGGCGTGAATTTTTCACAATAGTAACTCAATGAGTGGATTTAGAAGAGCCTTCCCATGGCCTCCCCAATTTCTTGTGCATACACACGTTTGTCTAATATGAGCCACTGATAGGTCTTAATGATGAGTCGTGATCTACACCTTTTAGAACCAGAATATTGATTACCTGGCTATATCAAGCTTCCGTACATTATGTGCAGGCAGTTTTTGAGGCCATTTTGATATGAGAATATGTATATTCCTGTATTATGCGACACTTCACTTTCTCTTGTCACGTGGTCGTATTGATGGGTCTCTCACATATTTCTTTTTCATAGCCACTTCTTAGAGTGGATCCCCCTGTCCAAGCCCCTGTAACAGCGACACTTATGGACGGGCAGGGTTACAATCACTTGAAGGATATGATCTTTTCCTGTTCGGCTTATCCTACCCAAGTTATTGAACCTTGGGTTGAGTGGTGGGCATGGATTAGCGAGCCGGACTCGCTGGTTATTGTATGTAATCCAGCTGTTACAGTAAAAAACTATTGTCCATAATTTGAAATAGATAAAACCTAGCAGTGGTTAAGGTGGATGGAAAAGTATTGCAGTTCTTAAAATCACAATTTACGTCATCAACTATCGGAAGTTATTTGTTATCTTTTGCTTTGTTTCGTTGTTTTTTATAATTCATTGTTCTTTATAATATATAGAGAATGGTATTAATTCAATTCGGGACGGTACAAAAATTTGTTGCTTTTCGAACAAAATATGACATCATAATGCAAGTACAGACGGAAATTCTGCATAGGATTCACATATTTACTAGGAGTGGCAGCGAAACCGTAATCAGTCGATTAATGTTTGCTGAGACGGCACCAGAATTTCTATTTCGCTAAACTATTTTTAGGAGTAAAAAAAATAAAATATCGCAAAAAATTCAAAATATTCTATTTACTATGAATTCAGTAAAAATCAAAAGAAAAAAAAAACTTGAAGGGGAGCACTTGCTGCCTTCAGTGTAAGTGACCACCACTACATTCCTTTTAATGACTACTTCCGGCTCAGAGTGAATCATACTACTCTCCGAGCCAACAATAGCCTTAATCCGATGATACTTCATCACTTCACTGCAAGGGAACAAAGTAAATTTATCCCCGTTCTATTCTTATCAATCCCATCTATTATCGCTTATCGAATATATTTTGACAACTCACCTCCTTGGGTCAATTGTTATCGAATAAAGCTTTTTAAACGTTACCATGTAAACATCAAAAAGCATTGTTAATGTAATCTTAGGATTGTTATTTTTCCACGATTTCAGACACATGAATAACAAAGTTAGAATGAAAGAGCAGAATCTGTTTACATAGAGGTCGAAAAAGATTCGGATATTATGAGTCACCCCTAAAGCCCGATTCATCATTCGCTAATGCTCGACAAAATAATACTTATGAATGGGTATCAGTAAAATACTGTTGGAAGAAAATATTTTATATAGCCACTACTTGGAGTGGATCATCCCACCAAATGCCCTGTACCAGAAGCCACATTTAGACAGACGAGGTAAGAATTGCTGGATCTTTTCCATCCGACTTAGCCTACCCAAGTTGTTTGTTACACCCTGGGTTGGGTGGTGGGCATGGATAAGCAAGCCGGACTCGCCGGGACTCGAACCCAAGATCTTCAACCTGTGATGCCAACATGTTTAACCACTAGGCCATCGCGTCCACAATTGGAACAAATTTGACAGAATTTTGTTCAAAACTGTCGTTGAAATGTGTGTTCGAATCCTCCGAACTTATTTCAATAAAATTAAATGAAACATGAAACAAAAAAATTTTGAAAAAAACGCAAAATTGCAACAAATTCAATGCCCAAAACTGTTGCAGAAACATGGAAATGAGTATTCCAACCATCTTTTTAGCACTGTAGGTGCGAGCTTTAGAATAGTCCTAACATGTTTCCTGGGTGTCGTAAGAGGCTGCTAAAAGGAAACAAAGATGTGGTAGATGGTTTAACCATCGTCCTGGGCAGATACCACTTACTGCACTTTACCATGGCGGTTCAGTTTCGTTTGGGATGTTTTCCGTTTACAGTGCGGTTGCTGGTACTACATCTTTTAGTAGCTCTCTGCTATTGAGTGGCTGTTGGTTGGTCCCCTTTGGGAGCTGCCTCCCGCCTTGCTTAGAGTGAATTTTGATGAAAAAAAGATCTATTTGGATAGAATTGAATCACAAACCAAAATGTGGCATCCCTAGTTTCAAAGATTTATTTCAATCAAGCATGAGCAAAAGATGGACCATGTCAATTAGGCATGGTCCATCTTCGGTACATGCTTGAGAACCTACTTTTTAGCAGCATTTAGTCCTGCAGCAGCCAACGGTTGAATTGCTTGTTCCATGAGTTCTGCCGATGATTGGCTCGCGTTCCCGAGTAGAAATCTTGCATAGACACCCTAGTGTGAATTAAAGATTAGGTTAAGATTGAAGAGGTGGTAGCCTGGGGCAGCGGTTCTCAACAAGTGGGCCAGGGAAACATTTTGAAGCGGGCCACAGACCAATTTTATTGAAGAATTTACTTTCATTTGTTCAACTATACTTAATTTTGCAGAAATAATGGCTTGGAGAGGAATTGATTTTTTTTATTTGATTGGAACATAGTGTTAATCCTGGTGCACACAGGCTTGCGAATGCGACCCGTTGAATAAATAATCTGTTTTTGAATGTGTTTTGGTGTTTTTTGTTCTAAACCTATTTTAGCTTCATAAAAATTTATTGGGCCACATAATTTTTGTGCAACGAAAACAAAAAAAGTTGAGAACCACTTGCCCAGGGCAAATAAAACCTCAAGGAAAAGGATCTTCAAAATTTTGTCTCCTCTCGTACAGAGAACAGTGATGAACGATAATGATAGGTGTTCGAAATCCGCACCTGAGCGGAAAACACTCCATACAAAACACCATTGTAGAGCGCAGAGAGTGGTATTCGCCCCAGGCAAATGTTAACAACTACACTCTGTTGCTTCCTATAGGCTGACTTACTGTCGGTATAGTCTATACAGAGCCAAGCTCAAAGTAACAAATGAGTGTTAAATAGTTTTCCAATCACTCAGGGCAGATACTACTCACTGCACTTTACCATGTCAGTTTAGTTCCATTTGGGATGTTTACCGCTTGCAGTTGCTGGCACTACATATTTTAATAGCTCTTTGCCATAATAAGTTGGCCGTTAATTGGTTCTATTTTGGTGATGCTTTCGACTTTATTTAGAGTGAATTTCAATAAAAAAGCTAAATGGTTAGAGAAATTCTTACTTGAACAATAGAGGCAAGCCTGAATAAACCCAAAGCTTTGAAGAAGTTCCAGTTTTGGGGAGGGAACTGAATTCCTCTTATTCGGCAGTAATGAGACACAAGTTCTTCTTCTTTCATTATCGATGAAATGCTGAAAGAGATGAAAGATACTGAATTACTGGAACAAATAGGGAAAGTATCTGCATTTAAAGCAATGAAAACTGGTCAACGCAGTGGGTTGTGCACACATGCAATCCATCAAAAGCTCATAATTGACTGAAAAATGATATTTATTGTTATATTTCAATGTCACCATTTAAATTTCCAGTAAAAGAGCAGTGATTTTACTAAATTTTTTGTTTTTGTGTATGTTTTGTGGTCTTCACTAGTGTGTATCAGGGGTGCCGTTACCTAGGGTTCTCATAATATAATAATATATCACATATCTGCATTTTCTTGCTTTTATTTAATAGTTTGTAATTGCTATGGGGTATATGTCGCACGCTAGTGTTTCAGGCTAACCGGGACTTGTGCATATAGCTCGTCACAATTAAACCTTATTGATCTTGTTTTTCCTGCTGTCTTCATTGCTTGAGACAAATAAACATACATATATACTGGTTTGCGACACCATTAGACTGTGTGGAAAATGGACATTGTCTTATATCAAGAGGATATAGTTGATACTCCAAGGCTTTTAAAAACTCGAGACAATTTTTCATTTCGGTTCTTATATAACTCTTTGCACTTCAGTCATATCAAGAAGTCTGCCTAACCAGAGTGAAATATTTCTTTTCTTCGAATGGGCGAAATGTTCAGATCATTTTCGTCGAATGAACGAAAAAGATTCAAAATCATCAGCAGTACTATTTCATAGTAGTATTGATGATTTTGAGACTTTTTCTACATTTTTGTTTCTACTACACACGAAAAGGGACATTTTAACCTTCTAGCAAGAGTTATATCACGAAATATTGCTCAATTTTCTTCTGATAGAATCTATTTTCTCTGGGTGTCTGAGTAGCAGAGTAACTGGCATTCTGCCCCACTGTCCCCGGCCTGACCATACCACCAAGCTGTGGACTCCTCACTGCACTTTACCATGGCGGTTCAGTTCCATTTGGGGGATGTTTAGAGTGCAGTTGCTTATACTACATCTTCTAGTATAGCATTCCTTTTAGGCACTGCTTCCGGCCTTGCTCAGAGTGAATTTCAATAAAAACATTAATGTTGCTTATTATTAACAAGGCATTCTCCATTCCCCACAATGTCCCATGTTTAATTAAATAAAGCCTCTGATTTGATCGAGACAAAGAATACTCAGACATTGTGATGTAACAATAACAAACTTTGCACCTGAGTACTCAAGACCATTCTTTTCAATTCTAAAAGCAATTGTGATGTCAAGAATAGCAATTATGACTTCAATAATAGTAATTAGGCAGTTCACCTGACGATGAATGATTTGAAGGAGGCTATTAGCGCTTGATGGCACTTGCGTGACTTTTTTCAACTTTTTAAATATTTTTCACATAAAAGAACTTTTTCTAATGATACTTGGATTGCAGTACTGTTCAGTTGAAAGACTGTAACACTAGAGGCGATATTGAGCTATTTTTTGGAAGAAATGCCATTTTATTCATCAAAACGAATTAATTAGCAACAAAAGCAAAGAACGATTAGCTCAAACCTAAGATGGCATGATGGCCTAGTGGTTAAACATGTTGGCATCGCAGATTGAAGATCTCAGGTTCTAGTCCCGGCGAGTCCGGCTCGCTTTTCTGTGCCCCCCACTCAACCCAGGGTATGATAACTTGAGTAGACAAAGCCGAACAGAAAAAGATTATATCTTTATAGCAATTGTAATTATGTCCGTCTATAAGTGGCCGCTGTTAAATGGTCTTGGGCAGGGTGATCCACTCTAAGAAGCGGCTTTAAAAAAAAATAACGAAATTGAGAAAAAACACAAACCACCCACTTTTTCTACTTATACAAAAAAGCATTTTTGAGTATCAAGAGATTACTTCACTTAAAATGACAAATTAATCTATTTTAGCCAAAATACTCAAAACTCTTCTATAAACAACTACGCCAAATGCCACTTACGTCCCAATGAACAACCTGCTTGACTCCCATTCATAACTTTTTTTTTATGACAAGCCCGAGTCACTGTAGGACCACGCCTCGGCGGCGTGGTCCACCAGAGACCCGTGCTCGTCAGGACATAATTTGAGTGTTTACACAGAGGAATGGGGAATTCCAGTAATCTACGTTGTTAAGTTCAGAGAAAATGAAAGTTTAGTCTAGGAAAGCCAGTGGATTTCATAATTGTTTAAAATTTTGTAGTAAATTGAAACAAATATACTCTTTGATAAACACTCAAATTTCAATGTTATTTTATCTGAATTTTAATACTTTCATTGACAACAATTTGTGCTTGTGCAAAATCATCGGTTTTGTTTTTACTACGGCACATGGATTGTCTAAGTCAGGGTGATAGAATCCTGTTTTTCTACAGTTGTCTGAAATGTACATACCGGTATGTACAGCCCTACTGATACATCGGCCTAATTTTGCTATTACTGCTATACTGGAAGATCACAAAAGTGCCCAATAACATCAGCCAACCAAAATATACAATACGGCCACACACTATTTTTTTTAAATGATGCATTTTTTGTTAAAATGGCAAAAATTGCCAATACTTTTTTGCTTGCGTGAGATGGAATTTTATTTCCCACCCTCGCCCCCCTCCTGCTTAGTAAGATATCACAAAGTTATAATATGTTCATTTGCCTTTCTTATGCAATAGACATGTACTTTCATTGTTTGTCGATTTATTGCTTTTCTTCAGAAGATTTTTCTATGAGTTTCGTGTATCGGTGGTCAAAAATGTCAAAATATCGGCATTAATATCGGTCGGGCTCTGCCGTTATGTCATTGTCTTTAAATGGATAAAAATGCTTCAAAACCATCAACACTGCTATTTCATAGCAGTATTGACAATTTGAAACCATTTTATTAAGTTAAGTTGGCACCAGACAATCAAAAAGACATTAAAATTTTATAGCTACAGATGTATCATAAAATGTTGCCCAATTGCTAAATTGTCTTCAACTGTCTGAGAAACAGAGCAGCAGAAATTCTGCCAGTTTGGTCTAAGTTTACAAAAATGGGAATTTCAATTCAACGGCCAAATTATTCCAGGACACAGGTAGCAAAAACCACTGAATCAAGTAATCAAACACACAGCACAGTTAAATTCATCACACTACACTATGCGGACTACGGACATGTCCTCAAGTACCCAAGTGGCCATTACGATCAATTGATACAATGAGTCATCATCCTAATACAGCAAGTTTGAGAGCTTTCTCAATAGTTCAGGCTAAATGTAGGTGGCATTACTTAAAAAAAATATCACCCAGGGCGGATAAGATTCAAAAACTGGTTGCAGCTGGTGTTATCTGCCCTGAATTACTTGTCTTTTTGCATCAAACAACATGAAATTTGGCATGTAGCATGATTTTTGATACAAAAATGAACCTTTTAAAAAATTTAATAAGAAAAGATTTCAACTAGATTTTTTGGATATTCAGATAATGACATCTCAAGTTGGCCTAGTGGCTAAACATTTTGGCATCGCAGGTTGAAGATCTCGGGTTAGAGTCCAGCTCGCTTATCCATGCCTGCCACTCAACCCAGGGTGTAATAACTTGGGTAGGCTAAGCCAAACAGGAAAAGATCATATCTTTCCAGTAATTGTAACCCTGTCCGTCTATAAGTGGTCGCTGTTACAGGGACTTGGGACAGGGTGA
>OZ023149.1:3316153-3369044 GCA_963675895.2 Styela plicata
GGTAGCAAAATAGATAGCTGCTCTTTTGTATTCTACTGTGGTTTACCATGGGATTGAGCCATATACTAGGCTTGAC
The DNA here is from genome assembly GCA_963675895.2 of Styela plicata. NCBI lineage: Eukaryota > Metazoa > Chordata > Ascidiacea > Stolidobranchia > Styelidae > Styela > Styela plicata. Next base: position 3,316,230 of record OZ023149.1, read on the forward strand.
TCTCCCATTGGATAAATTTATAATATCTTATCAATACATTACATGTATCGAGCTAAGAACGATCTTGGAATATCACCATGTTCCCATAATGTACCTTGGGCGCCATCTTGCAGTTGCTTTTCTAAAATCCTTGTTGCTTATTAAACAGCGCATGGTTACTACCATGTGTGACTCTGATATCCTTGTTGGTATTTAAGCAATTGTATGTTTGCAAAGATGTCGAAGATAAGAAATTTAAATGCGATCAAAAATTAAGGGTGCCCGCTTAGCTCGATCGGTAAAGCGTTGGGAATGCGCTACAAGATACGCATCTCTTATCGTCATGCACAGGTTGGAATCCTGTGATGGATGATGATTATATGCGAGAGGCCTGCTGGACGCTTCGCCGATGCACGGTGGTTCACGTAAGCGCCGCTTATGGCTTCCTCCACCAACCAGGTCCATGCACAGAAAAAATGAGAAATACAATAATCAAAAACCTTCGCCCCGATTCGGAACTGGTATCTGAGCGACAGGGAGTGGTTCGCCATATGGTTAAGCTGTATTCTCGGCTTTCCTCTCCCGTAGGATAAAAATGATATCCTAATCATTGAGCCCAAACCCTTAAATTCAGATAACTGAAATTCCAGCTTTTCCAGCATTTCTGGCTGGTTGTGCAATCGAATCTTGCTAGTGCTACATACAAAATCACCAAAACATGTTTTCATTTAATTAGATCCTAAAATTTATTTCGGCGGCCATTTAATAGGATTATGTTATGTCTACGACTGTCTAAAATATTGGATTTGTGATTCGTGATCAAAAATTAGTTGATTCGATTTTCCAAGTGATTCGAAATCAACATTATTTAAAAAATTTCTAGAAAATAGACATATATTTCAGTGTTTTAAGAGTTTTTTGAATTGATATTTTTCTGTATTTTTTATAATACTGACGATTCGATTTGTAAAAGTTGTTCTATTTGATTCTGAATTCAACAGATATTCAACTGTCCACCCCTAGTTCTTGGGAGAGAGCAAACAATAAATAAAAAATAATACAGTTTTCGTTTAAATTTTCTTGGGCCTAACATTGCCTATTATGTGGTGTCGCTATCAATACACCGTGTTGCAGGGTGCAGAATATTGTATTTCTTTGGGTGTCTGGAACGTTTATGTTATTATCTTCGGGCAAGCGAAAAGTTTCAAAACCATCAACACTGCTATTTCATAGCAGTATTGTTGGTTTTGAAACTTTCTGTACATTTTGGAAGATATCAGACACTCAAAAGAAGCATTTTCTTCTTTTAGCAAGAGTATATCTTGAAATGTGGCCGGTTTGCTATATTTTCTTCTGGTTTTACCCATTTCCTTCGGGTATCTTCGTGGCAGAGTAGCGAGCAAAGACTTCAAAACCATCTACACTGCTGTTTCTTCTGATGTTACCCATTTCCTTCGCGCATCTGAGTAGCGAGCGTTCTGCCAATCTATACATACTGATAATGTTCAGTCTAGACACTCGTGTAAATAAACATTTGACGAAAGTGCCATATTATGAAACTAAAGATTCGATCGGTGTCAAAAACTATTTTACATTTTAAAATCACTCATTTTGATCACGAACTCCAGCTAAACAAATAAACAGTCATTGTGAGAGGTTCATTAAAGACTTTCAGGCCATACAAGAGCTGTATTTGTATCTTTTTATTTTTTTACAGCCACTTCTTGGAGTGGGTCACCCTGTCCAAGTCCCTGTAACAGCGACCACTTATAGACGGACAGGGTTACAATTACTGGAAAGATATGATCTTTTCCTGTTTGGCTTAGCCTACCCAAGTTATTACACCCTGGGTTGAGTGGCAGGCATGGATAAGCGAGCTGGACTCTAACCCGAGATCTTCAACCTGCGATGCCAAAATGTTTAGCCACTAGGCCAACTTGAGATGTCATTATCTGAATATCCAAAAAATCTAGTTGAAATCTTTTCTTATTAAATTTTTTAAAAGGTTCATTTTTGTATCAAAAATCATGCTACATGCCAAATTTCATGTTGTTTGATGCAAAAAGACAAGTAATTCAGGGCAGATAACACCAGCTGCAACCAGTTTTTGAATCTTATCCGCCCTGGGTGACATTTTTTTTAAGTAATGCCACCTACATTTAGCCTGAACTATTGAGAAAGCTCTCAAACTTGCTGTATTAGGATGATGACTCATTGTATCAATTGATCGTAATGGCCACTTGGGTACTTGAGGACATGTTCGTAGTCCGCATAGTGTAGTGTGATGAATTTAACTGTGCTGTGTGTTTGATTACTTGATTCAGTGGTTTTTGCTACCTGTGTCCTGGAATAATTTGGCCGTTGAATTGAAATTCCCATTTTTGTAAACTTAGACCAAACTGGCAGAATTTCTGCTGCTCTGTTCCTCAGACAGTCGAAGACAATTTAGCAATTGGGCAACATTTTATGATACATCTGTAGCTATAAAATTTTAATGTCTTTTTGATTGTCTGGTGCCAACTTAACTTAATAAAATGGTTTCAAATTGCCAATACTGCTATGAAATAGCAGTGTTGATGGTTCTGGAGCTTTTTTGTCCATCTAAAGACTATGACATACCGGTAGAGCCTGACCGATAGTGATACCGATATTTTGACATTTTCGACCATCGATACACGAAACTCATTGAAAAATCTCCCTAAGAAAAGCAATAATTCGAAAAACTATGAAAGTACATTTCTATTGCATAAGAAAGGCAAATGAACATGTTATAACTTTGTGATATCTTACTAAGCAGGAGGGGGGCGAGGGTGGGAAATAAAATTCCATCTCACGCAAGCAAAAAAGTATTGGCAATTTTTGCCATTTCAACAAAAAATGCATCCTTTTAAAAAAATTGAGTGTGGCCGTATGTGTATTTTGGTTGGCCGATATTATCGGCTGCTTTTGCGATCTTCCAATATAACAGTAACAGCAAAATTAGGCCGATATATCAGTAGGGCTGTACATACCGGTATGTACATTTCGGGCAACTGTAGAAAAACAGGATTCTCTCACCCTGACTTAGACAATACAAGTACTGTAGTGCAACAAAACCGATGATTCTGCACAAGCACAAATTGTTGTCAATGAAAGTATTAAAATTCAGATAAAATAACATTGAAATTTGAGTGTTTATCAAAGAGTATATTTGTTTCAATTCACTACAAAATTTTAACCTATTTTTAAATCCGCTGGTTTTCCTAGACTAAGCTTTCATTTTCTCTCAACTTAACAACTTAGATTAGGTACTGGAATTCCCCATTCCTCTGTTTAAACACTCAACTTATGTCCTGGCGAGCACGGGTCACTGGTGGACCACGCCGCCGAGGCATGGTCCTTCAGTGACTCGGGCTTGTCGTAAGAAAAGTTATGAATGGGAGTCAAGCAGGTTGTTCATTGGGACGTAAGTGGCATCTGGCGTAGTTGTTTATAGAAGAGTTATAAGTATTTTGACTAAAATAGATTAATTTGTCATTTTAAGTGAAGTGATCTCTCGATACTCAAAAATGCTTTTTTGTATAAGTAGAAAAAGTGGGTGGTTTGTGTTTTTTCTCTAATTCGCTATTATTTTTATTTTATTTTTTTTAAAGCGACTTCTTAGAGTGGTTCACCCTGCCCAAGACCATTCAACAGCGGCCACTTATAGACGGACATGATTACAATTGCTATGAAGATGTAATGTTTTTATGTTCAGCTTAGTCTACTCAAGTTATTACACCCTGGGTTGAGTGGTGGGCATGGAAAAGCGAGCCGGACTCGCAGGGACTGGAACCTGAGATCTTCAACCTGCGCTGCCAACATGTTTAACCACTAGGCCATCATGCCATCTTAGGTTTGAGCTAATCGTTCTTTGCTTTTGTTACTAATTAATTCGTTTTGATGAATAAAATGGCATTTCTTCCAAAAAATAGCTCAATATCGCCTCTAGTGTTACAGTCTTTCAACTGAACAGTACTGCAATCCAAGTATCATTAGAAAAAGTTCTTTTATGTGAAAAATATTTAAAAAGTTGAAAAAAGTCACGCAAGTGCCATCAAGCGCTAATAGCCTCCTTCAAATCATTCATCGTCAGGTGAACTGCCTAATTACTATTATTGAAGTCATAATTGCTATTCTTGACATCACAATTGCTTTTAGAATTGAAAAGAATGGTCTTGAGTACTCAGGTGCAAAGTTTGTTATTGTTACATCACAATGTCTGAGTATTCTTTGTCTCGATCAAATCAGAGGCTTTATTTAATTAAACATGGGACATTGTGGGGAATGGAGAATGCCTTGTTAATAATAAGCAACATTAATGTTTTTATTGAAATTCACCCTGAGCAAGGCCGGAAGCAGTGCCTAAAAGGAATGATATACTAAAAGATGTAGTATAAGCAACTGCACTCTAAACATCACAAATGAAACTGAACCGCCATGGTAAAGTCTAGTGAGTGGTCCACAGCTTGGTGGTATGGTGAAGTCCGGGATTGTGTGGCAGAATGCCAATTACTCTGCGACTCAGACACCCAAAGAAAATAGATTCTCTCAGAAGAAAATTTAGCAAATGTCTTTTTTAGTGTGTAGTAGCATTAAAACTGTAGAAAAGGTCTCAAAATCATCAATACTGCTATGAAATAGTACTGCTGATGATTTTGAAACTTTTTCGTTCATTTGACGAAAATGATCTGAACATTACGCCCATTCGAAGAAAAGAAAAATTTCACTCTGGTTAGGCAGACTTCTTGATACGACTAAAATGCAAAGAGTTATAAAAGAACCGAAATGAAAAATTGTCTCGAGTTTTCAAATCCTTGGGTAATCAACTTTACCCTCCATGATATAAGGCAATGTCCATTTTCCACACAGTCTTAATGGTGTCGCAAACCAGTATATATGTATGTTTATTTGTCTCAAGCAATGAAGACAGCAGGAAAAACAAAATCAAAAAGGTATAATTGTGACGAGCTATATGCACAAGTCCCGGTTGGCCTAAAACACTAACGTGCAACGTATATCCCCAATCAATTACAAACTATTAAATAAAAGGAAGAAAATGCAGATATGTGATATATTATTTGAACCCTGGGTAACGGTACTCCCGATACACACCAGTGAAGGCCACAAAACATACACGAAAACAAAAAATTTAGTAAAATCACTGCTCTTTTACTGGAAATTTAAATGGTGACATTGAAATATAACAATAAATATAATTTTTCAGTCAATTATGAGCTGTTGATGGATCGCATGTGTGCACAACCCACTGCGTTGACCAGTTTTCATTGCTTTAAATGCAGATACTTTCCCTATTTGTTCTTGTAATTCAGTATCTTTCATCTCTTTCAGCATTTCATCGATAATGAAAGAAGAAGAACTTGTGTCTCATTACTGCCGAATAAGAGGAATCCAGTTCCCTCCCAAAAACTGGAACTTCTTCAAAGCTTTGGGTTTATTCAGGCTTGCCTCTATTGTTCAAGTAAGAAATTCTTCAACATTTTAGCTTTTTTATTGATATTCACTCTAAATAAAGTCGAAAGCATCACCAAAATAGAACCAATGAACGGCCAATTTATTATGGTAAAGAGCTATTAAAATATGTAGTGCCAGCAACTGCACTCTAAGCGATAAACATCCCAAATGGAACTAAACTGCCATGGTAAAGTGCAGTGAGTAGTATCTGCCTTGAGCGATCGGAAAACTATCTAACACACCTTGAGCTCGGCTCTGTATAGACCGGTAAGATGTCCGCTACTCATACACCCGAGGCAAATACTTCGACAAGAAAATATATTAAGGGAAAAAATAGGCGAATAAAGATATTCTATCTATACTGACAGTAAGTCAGCCTAAAGGAAGCAACAGAGTGGTATTCGCCTGGGGCAAATACCACTCTCTGCGCTCTACAATGGTGTTCTCCGTTCAGGTGAGGATGTCAAACATCTATCATTATTGTTCACTCTTCTCTGTACGAGAGGAGACAAAATTTTGAAGCTCCTTTTCCCGAGGTTTATTTGCCCAGGATAAACACTATGTTCTAATCAAATCAAAAAATCTCAATTCCTCCCCAAGCCAATGTTCCTGTAAAATTAAGCATAGTTGCACAAATGAAACTAAATTCTTCAATAAATCTAGGTTTTTAAATAGGTCTATGGCCCACTCCAAAATGTTTCAAGGCCCACTGGTTGAGAACCGCTGCCCCAGCGCAATGGTGAAACTTCTTCAACCTGAACCCAATCTTCCGTTTACACTAGGGTGTCTATGCAAGATTTCTACTCGGGAACGCAAGCCAATCATCAGCAGAACTCATGGAACAAGCAATTCAACCGTTGGCTGCTGCAGGACTAAATGCTGCTAAAAAGTAGGTTCTCAAGCATGTACCGAAGATGGACCATGCCTAATTGACATGCTCCATCTTTTGCTCATGCTTGATTGCAATAAATCTCTAAGCTAAGGTTAGGAACTAGGGATGCCACATTTTGGTTTGTGATTCAATTCTATCCAAATAAATCTTTTTTTTCATCAAAATTCACTCTAAGCAAGGCGGGAAGCAGCTCCCAAAGGGAACCAACCAACAGCCACTCAATAGCAGAGAGCTACTAAAAGATGTAGTACCAGCAACTGCACTCTAAAGAGAAAACATCCCAAACGGAACTGAATCGCCATGGTAGAGTGCAGTAAGTGGTATCTACCCAGGACGATGGCTAAACCATCTACCACTTCTTTTCCTTTTAGCTGCCTCTTACGACACGTGGGAAATATGTTATGACTATTCTAAAGCTTGTGCCTACAGTGCTAAAAAGATGGTCTGAATACTCATTTCCGTGTTTCTGCAACAGTTTTAGGCAATACATCATCAAATTTGTTGCAATTTTGAGTTTTTTCAACAATTTTTTTGTTTCATGTTTCATTTAATTTTATTGAGATAAGTATGATTCAAAGTATTCGAACACACATTTCAACGACAATCCAATTGTAAGCGCGATGGCTTACTGGTTAAACATGTTGGCATCGCAGGTTGAAGATCTTGGGTTCGAGTCCCGGCGAGTCCGGCTTGCTTATCCATGCCCACCACCCAACCCAGGGTGTAACAAACAACTTGGGTAGGCTAAGTCGGGCGGAAAAGATCCAGCAATTCTTACCTCGTCTGTCTATATGTGGCTTCTGGTACAGGGCATTTAGTGGGATGATCCACTCCAGGTAGTGGCTATATAAAATATTTTCTTCCAACAATATTTTACTGATGCCCATTCATAAGTATTATTTTGTCGAGTATTGGCGAATGATAAATCGGGCATTTGGTGTGACTCATAATATCCGATTTTTATCGACCTCTATGTAAACAGATTCCGCTCTTTTATTCTAACTTTGTTATTCAATTGTCTGTGGAAAAATAACAATCCTAAGATTACATTGACAATGCTTTTCGATGTTTACATGGCAACGTTTAAAAAGCTTTATTCTATCACAATTGCCCCAAGGAGGTGAGTTGTCAAAATATATTCGATAAGCGATAATAGATGGGATTGATAAGTATAGTCCAGGGATTGATTCATTTTGTTCCCTTGCAAGTGATGTTATGATGTATCATCGGATTAAGGCTATTGTTGGCTCGGAGAGTAGTATGATTCACTCTGAGCCGGAAGTAGGCATTAAAAGGAATCTAGTGGTGGTCACTTACACTGAAGGCAGCAAGTGCTCCCCCTCAATTTTTTTGTTTTGATTTTTACTGAATTCATAGTAAATTCATAGAATTTTTTGAAAAGAATATTTTGAATTTTTTGCGATATTTTATTTTTTTACTCCTAAAAATAGTCAGTTTTGCAAAATAGAAAATTTAGTGTCGTTTCAGCAAACATTAATCGACTGATTACGGTTTCATTGCCACTCCTAGTAAATATGTGAAACGTATACAGATTTTCTGTCTGTGCTTGCATTATGATGTCATATATTTTTCGAAATACAACAAATTTTTTGTACAACCTCAAATCAAATTAATAACATTCTTTATAAATTATAGAGAACAATGAAACAAAGCAAAAGATAACAAATAACTTCCGATAGTTGATGACGTAAATTGTGATTCTAAGAACTACAATACTTTCCAACCTCCTTAACCCCTGCTAGGTTTCGTCTAGTTGAAGTTATGGACATTAGTTTTTTACTGTAACAGCTGAATTACATACAATAACCAGCGAGTCCGGCTCGCTTATCCATGCCCACCACTCAACCCAGGGTGTAATAAGTTGGGTAGGCTAAGGCGAACAGGAAAAGATCATATCTTTCCAGTAATTGTAACCCTGTACGTCTATAAGTGGCCGCTGTTACAGGGCTTTGGACCGGGTGATCCACTCTAAGAAGTGGCTATGAAAAAAAAACATATACGCGACACCTGCCAATACGACCACGTGACAAGAGAAAGTGAAGGTCGCATAATACAGGGACATACATACATATTTTCATATGAAAATGGCCTCAAAAATTGCCTGCGCATAATGTGCGTGATATAGGCGGGTATTTACGATAATCAATAATATGGTTCTGAGAAGCTCTAGGTGTAGATCACTGCTCATCATTAAGGACTATCAGTGGCTCATGTTAGACAAATGTGTGTATGCACAAGAAATTGGGGAGGCCACGGGAAGGCTCTTATAAACCAACCCATTGAGATACTATTGTGAAAAATTCACGCCTTTCGTGCAATCTTCCTTTTTCCTATCGTTTTGACACGAAATCATCATGAGAAAATTTTTTTTCAGCTCAAATTATGCTGTGTTTTTGAAAAACGATGCAAAAAGTTTTTTTGCCTTCTAAAGGTTTGTTTTTGTTACTATAAATACCATTGCGAATTTCATTTTTTCCATCGGTTAGTCGGAACCCAGAGTGTTGGATTGTTTTATCTTTGGGTGTTCGGAATGTTCCTCTGGCGGAATAAAAGCTTCAAAACCATCAACACTGCTATTTCATAGCAGTATTGATGATTTTGAATCTTTTTCTACTGCTTAGTTGTTTAAAGAGACTTTTTTATCTTCCGGCAAGAGATGTATTATGAAATATCACCCATTTGCTAAATTTTCTTCCAGTGGAACCCATTTTCTTTGGGCGTCAGGGTAGTTGTCAGGGTAGCTGACATTCAACCAGGCCGGCAGACCATTCCCGATGTTGGGGATCTTCCTCCACCACTTATGCTAACAAAACTAATCTGATTAGGACAGTCTCTCCGTTTTCTTAGCCAAGTATAGTGTGTTTAGCTTGTGACTTTAACAACAATATAAAAGAAACAGGAAGCTCCTCTTGAATTGTGTAACAAGAGGATAAGTCATTTTTAAAATAACAAATGATCTCACCTTTATTCGATGAGCGCTTGACTTTTCGTAATATCCACCCATTCGACATAGAAAAAAATGCAGGAGAAATTATCCCGAACAAAGTTTTGTATTAATGGACACTTGTTATCGTACGTGGAAGGATATATTACGTTTTCGAGTTAGGCCGAGCCCAGACTGTCATTAGAAGAAAATTTAGCAAATTTATGTTCTTTCATGGTGAATCTTGATGTCCCTTTTTGAGTGTCTGGTGTCAACCAGATTGTATAAAAAGGTTCAAAATCATCAATACTGCTATGAAATATGATGATTTAGAAGCTTTTTTTTTCATCTGATGAAAATGTCATGAGCATTTTTGGACACTCGAAAAAAGTTAGATTTCACCATCCTGGCTAAGCCTATACCCAATGCACTATACTCTTGATTGCATGGGGTACTGCTTTCAACTTCACGTGGAATGAACTTCTATAAAAAACTTCAGGTCGTTGCTAGATCGTTCCTTCAGTTATAAAGTGCTAGATGGTTTTATCATTGCCCAGGGCAGATACCACTTACTGTACTTTACCATAGCGGTTCAGTTCCATTTGGGATGTTTTTCGTTTAGAGTGCAGTTGCTGGTACTACATCCCATACACTCTAAGCAAGGCCGGAAGCAGCTCTCAAAGAGAACTGACCAACGGCCACTTAATAGCAATGGACTATTAAAAGATCTACTGCCAGCAACGGCATTCTAAACAGAAAACATCCCAAACAAAATTGAACCACCATGGTAAGGTGCAGTGAGTGGTATCTGCCCTGGGTGATGGTAGAACCATCTACCAATTCTTAAGTAATTAATAATTAGTAGCTCTTGGCTATTAAGTGGCCGTTGGTTGGTTCCTTTTAGGCACTGCTTCTGGTCTTGCTCAGAGTGCATTTCAATAAAAAAAAAATCTTAACCTTGATTTTACAAGCATTTTATGTATAGTTATACCCGAATGCCACAAAAACCATCTTAACATGAACAATTTAATAAGTCTTTACACTTGAGTGATTTTTATTTGCTCAATATAGGTAGTAAATATTGAATTAGTTGCCATAAAGAATATTACGAATATCAAACTAATTTGAAGACCTTCTTTGCAAAATTATGCACATAAAAAAAAATTGAAAATTATCTCAAGCAAAAAAAAATTAAAAATTATTATCAAAAAAAAATTAAAAATTTTCATCAAAAAAAATTAAAATTTTCATCGAAAAAAATTAAAATTTTCATCAAAAAAAATTAAAATTTTCAATCAAAAATATCATTTAATACTTCGACAATCTTTTTGTGTGTCCGATTAAAATGCCGATTTGTTTGCTGTAAAAATGCTACATTGAATCCTCTTCTAAGTGTGATGTTTTATTTTGTTTGCCAAAAAAAAAAAATTGCATTTCATCGGCATACCGGTACAAATATCTTTCTTTTTTAAATTCTGCGGGTGGATCACCCACGACGCTTGTCATTCTTGGTAGCTTTATAGAGCAATGAGGCATAAATTTCTTCGATCTTAACCACACTTAAATTCATATTTCATCCATATGTCAACAAAAACACTTAAAATATATATATATATTTATATTTGTTAAATTGAAACATAAAATGAAAATATCTATGAAAATATCACTTTTTTTCGCACATCTCTGAAAGAATTGTTGTGCTCTCCAAATTTATATATTTGGCTATTAAGTCGTCATTGGTTAATTTTGTTGTAAAAATAACTTGATTTTACAAGCATTTGATGTGTAGTTTTTTCCTAAAAGTCACAAAAACCAAACATGAACAGTTTAATAAGAGTCTTTTTATCTTAATAAGTCAGAATCTTTTTGTGTGTGTGTGATGCCATCATAAAATGTCAATTTTTTATGTCAATTTAAATAAGCAACCATACTGTATAAAAAAAGTTCAAGATTATCAATACTGCTATGAAATAGCAGTGTTGATGATTTTGAAGTTTTTTTGTTAATCCAAAGAAAATATCTCGTTTTTATTGCAGAAATCAGAACGTATTGTTTTGTTCTAAAACTAGTATAGTTTCACAAAATAAAGGAAATTGTGTACTCTACTCAAAAAGTTCTAGATCTTCTAATTATTATTTCGTTCTAAAAAGTTAGAATGGTGATTTCATACGATTAAATTTAGAATATATTCAATATTTCAAATTTTATTCAGAATGTATTCGAAACATTAAAAGGTTCAGTTTTGATAGAAGTATTTTAGAAAAAACGGTTCTCGAATTACATATATCTAATTCAGATCTTGAATATAAAAGTTGCATCCCTTACATATTCAGCCTTTTCTTTTACGTGAAAACGTGAATTTTTACGTGAAAAATTGTTAAAAGTTAATTTCCATTTTTTTGATGTCAAAATGAATATAAATGGGTCTTATATAAACTATTATTACATCAGTATGTGTTATCAAAATAAATTATGACCTCATACAAAAATAAACAACGTTGAGGTTTACACAAACAAAAAATTCTTAAAGAAAAAGATTTTCACGTTTCGCAAACTTAATTTGAAGGGAAATATCACAGGTGTTGTTCCAAATCAAAAAATGTATTTTTTCAAGAGCGAAACACAGACGGGCCGCACCGACAGCGTGACCTATTTGTCTCCGACGCTTGCTTGTAAAAGCGTTTGCTCCTCAGATATTTCTGTGCAGCTTAATATCAAAATTTGGTATATAAATTCATACATGGGGCAACAATGGACTACATTTTGATATGAGTTTCTTCTATGTGCCCTGTATATCAGTTCAAAAGTACGATAAAACTGATAACTCTCGTTTCCTAAAAAAATCACACATGGGAAAATATTTTTTCTAACTTAATATCAAAATTTTTTCTATTTATTATGGTCGGTCATACATGCTGCAATAATGGAATGGATATTGATGTGAGATCCTTCTATGTGCCCTGTATAACAGTTCTAACTAAAAGTAGGGAAATTTAAATTGTTTGTTTACTGGGAGTATTTCACGCTATTGTTATAGCACATCCCCATTTTGAAATACGTGCCCCCTCCGATAAGATTCTTTTGTGTTATTTCAATGCCCGTGAAATAATATAAATTTGTTTAAATCTATGTATGAATCGATATAAAATAGTATAATCTTATTCGGTCCATATTCGATAAGTTTCTATTTTTGTTTTTATCGGTCAATGAATCATAGTTATTTTTTCACTTATTATTTTTTTTTATTGAAATTCACTCTAAGCAATATGAGAAGCAGCAACTAAAAGGAACCAATTGATGGCTAAGAGCTACTACAAAATGTAGCACCGGCAACTGCACTCTAATACATTCAATGCAGAATTAAATCTCCATGGCAAAGTGCAGAGAGTGGTATCTGCCTTTAGTGATGGTGGAATCATCTGCCACTGATTTATTTCTTTCCATCACGACATGTAGGAAATATGTTATGACCATTCCAAAGCCTGTACCTGGAGAGATTTTTGTAAAATTTTTTGCCATATTATACTCGTTGCATATAGACAGGAATAACCAAATACTTTCACAAATAAGAATTAGAAAAAAATATTTGAGTTGAACTACGTTTTATGATGGAAAATAACCTTTTTCGTGTTTTTAAAAAAATTGTATACAAAATTAAGAATAAAGCAAATAAATATCAATCTGATGCAATGGTGATCATCATCTTGGTAATCTGCATTGAAGCTTCTGCGGGATGAGCCTTCATAAGTCCTGTTCTCACCCACACTCGCACTTTAATCCGAGGTGTTATAACTTGGGAAAACTTTGCTGAATCATGCTGTCTTCCCAACAATATTAACCCTGTTCGATTCTAATGGCTCAATCGGTGATGCACAAGTGATGTTTTCATATATCTATAGATTGCACATTGCAAGTGGGTGATAACTTGGGTAGGCTAAGCCAAACAAGAAAAGCATATCTTTCCAGCAATTGTAACCTTGTCCGTCTATAAGTGGCCACTGGACAGGGTGATTCACTCTAAGAAAAGGCTATAAAAAAATTTAGAGTGGTTAGAATCACTATTAATATCCATGGTGGTAATCACTCACTCTTTAGTAACCCCATTTTTTCATAAGTAGGATAGGATTTCATTTTTATCCTGCAGGAGAGGAAAGCAGATTTTTGAGTAAATCTTTGAGACCTCCGCAATGGAGCTTAGAGGATAGGATAGGATATCATTTTTATCCTGCGAGAGAGGGAATCCGAGAATACAGCTTAACCATATGGCGAACCACGATATCTCATGCAGATACCAGTTACGAATCGGATTTTTGGATTATCATATTTCTCATTTTTTCTGTGCATGGACCTGGTTAGTTGAGAAAGCCGTAAGCATCGCTTTCATGAATCATTTTCATGCATAGAAAAAATGAGAAAAATGTTAGGTCAAAATCACCCCAATCTTGGGACTGGTGCATACGCGAGAGGTTTTTGTTCACCATATGGTGAAAACATATTCTCTCCCAGGATGTACATTTAATCTTATTCATTGCAGATTCGTTAGAATTTACGGGATTCCAAATTTTTTTATATTCTTACAAAGGAGGGTAATATGACAGATTAGATGGAATTAATACTGGATAAAAGTACCATTAATTAAAATGCAAACTGATATCTAAGGAGCTTAATGTAGTAGATGTTGAAGGAATTAATTCTGAATCAAACACAGGAAATAAATCAATGGAACATCAAAAAAATCAATCTCTCGTCCTCGAAATAAATATTTAAGAAAAGATTTTATATATTGTTATCAACTTCCGCTCCATAATGACTCTATTCAATTTCAAGAAAAACGGGGGTTTCCGTCGAATAAAAAATATATTGAGCACACAAGAGCACAAAAAAGACAGTACCAGAGCCGGTAATCCTTTTGGCGCCTCTGGAACTAGTTCAAATATCTGAAATGGTATTTTGGCACCAAAAGTCTTATCACCTTTAGATTGTGGTCACAGATATTGTTAGGAATTATGTAAAGAGCTCTATTTTATGTCTGATACACCAAAGTTTTTTATTTGATAAAAAAAAACAATTGGCAAGCATGCGCCACAGATGGACCGTGCCTATAAGGCATGATCCATCAGTGGCTCATACTTGACAAAGCTAAATGCAGATTAAGTTTGTTCTCCATGATTGTCACCAAAAGTCTTATTGCCAATAGATTGATGATTTGGGTCGTATTATTAGGAATTATGTGAAGGGATTTATTGTGTGATATTGGGTGTCCGATATAACAATATCGGATTTGTATTATATGTCATTTTTTCATTCATATGTCGGCGAAAACAAGTAAAATATATATATATATACTCGTTAAATTGAAACTTAGTACTACTCTAAGTTTAAGTTTTTTCCTATGTTAATAAGCATCAGGCACTGATGTATACAGACAGCCTTTAGGCATGAACCATCCTTGATTCGTGCTTGAGCCTAGCAATACATGTCACTTAAAACCTTATCCAAATGGGTCTGTCTCTTGCTCAAAAAGAGAAATTTGACGGGGTTTAGAATAGTCCTAACGTATTTCCTACGTGTCGTAAGAGTCTACTAAAAGGAAGCGAAGAGGTGGTAGGTGGTTTTTGCCATCGCCCAGGGCAGATACCACTCACTGCACTTTACCGTGTTGTTTCAGTTCCAATTGGGGATGTTTTCCATTCATAGTGCAGTTGCTGGCACTACATCTTTCAGTAGCTCTTTGCTATCGGGTGGTCGTTGGCTTTAGACACTGCTTCCGGCCTTGCTTAGACTGAATTTTATAGCAGTATTGATGATTTCAAACTTTTTCGGTCAGTTTGGTTGCTACCAGATTCTTATTAATATGCAGTACTTTTTTCACAGCCACTTCTTTGAGTGGATCACCCTGTCCAAGACCCTGTAACAGCAGCAACTTATAGGCGGGCAGGGTTAAAATTGCTGGAAAGATATGATCTTCTCCTGTTCGGCTTAGCCTACCCAAGTTATTACACCCTGAGTTGAGTGGTGGGCATGAATAAGCGAGCCCAACATCGCTGGGACTCAAACCCGAGATCTTCAACCTGCGATGCCAACATGTTTAACCACTAGGCCATCGCGCCCGCAAAATACAACACAAATTGATAAAAGAAATTTAATTTTTAATGTTGTTTTTACAACTTCGCGTAGTAGTAGTCCCTTCGATTATGTCACCCTATTATTTATAGTAAGTTACATTAGTTTACGTTTCATTTGAAGTGTCTGGGTTTCTCGCACATACTCTTTTGTGACGTTAGGGATTAGATAAAATCCTTCTATACTCATATCCTGGTCTTTTGTTGCTGCGATGATCCAGTGCTTAACATATCTTGATATCATAGGTTGTTATCTCTGGTTCGGGTCCCCGCGAGCCCGGCTCATAAAAAATCTATGCCCATCTTTCAACCCAGGGTGTAATAATTTGGGATTCTACTTGGGATGTTTTTCGTTTAGAGTTCAGTTGCTGCTACTATATCCTTTAGTATCTTGTTGCTATCGCGTATCCGTTAGTTGGTCCTTTCAGGTACTCCTTCCGGCCTTGCTCAGAGGGAATTTCAATAAAAAAAACTCAAGATAGTGTTCCTAGACGTAAAGAGGCCTTCAGCACTCTGTGTGAGGTTCAGTCCATCTCTGGCTCACAGCTTGCAAAATTAGGTTTGTTTACATTGTAAATACCTTGAAGGGAATCCTTGTTACGAGACGTAATTCTCTTACACCTACGTCATGTCTACTTCACACAATGGAGGGGATTTATCGCTTATGGTAAGAGAAGTTAAATAAATATGGTTTATTTAACAACATTAACGTAATGAAAGTAAAGCAATGAAACTTAACAGACTTGGGCCATGGATGAGTCATCCTCGTGCAAAATGAGTGATAACCCGTTTTCCATCGAGTCTTTTTGTTTCTTTCAATGATGCATTCAAGGCATTGGGGGCTCTTACCCCTCCTCCCAAATTTTTCAAATACTTGCTGAACCGTATAAATAGCGTTTTTTGGAGATAACGTTTCAAAATTTTTCCGCCCCTGCGATGCGCATTCTATGGAATATACCTGATATGTTAATAAGATTGGTGTCTGTGCACACTCTGTGGCGTGATATGTATATTTGACATGCATCAGCGAAAATTCTGTGCCAATACAAACAAAAACAAAATCCTGGTTGTGTATCACTTCATATTTTGATGTAGTAGAGTAATTTGTTTCTTGATTTTGTTATATATCCATATTTGCCTTGATGTAATATGTTTCATTTGTTTTATTTAATAACATAACAGATCCATGATCTAATTATTAGCGAATCAATTAAAACATTCTTTCAGTGACTCACTTTGTCAGAATTAATAAATCTAGATATGTTTGTATTGAGTCACTTTTCCAAGGACATTTTTATTCTGATCAAATGTTTTACTTTGTTGAGTATGTGCCTCCCGATCAGAGTTTTAATTTTGTCAAGCATGAGCCACAGATGGACCACGCCTTGGTGGCATGGTCCATCAGTGGCTCATGCTTGACAAATCACAAATATGGAAGAAAATTTTTAGACCGTGACATATAGACCGCACCTGATCGTGTGTGATCTGTCAGAAAACCTTTTTCTGTCAATACTTAATGGGAGTGATGGCCTTGTGGTTAATCATTTTGGCATCGCAGGTAGGGCTGGCCAAAATCGAATATCGTTTGATTTCATGATCGAAGTGAATAATTTTCTCGAATCGAATCAGAAGTCATAAATAAACGAACAAAGACATCTTTTTGTTCGTTTATAAGTTAAGTGAAAATTCACACTCATTTTTGAAAAAATTCAAAATTATTCTTTTGTTGATTTTGAATTGTTGCGGAAATAATAATTTATGATTCGATTATTACGGATCGAATCAAATATTTTGGACATCCCTAATCGCAGGTTGAAGATCTCGAATTAGAGTCTGGTGATTCGAGTCTACCCCCACCACTCAACCCAGGGTGTGTTTTCATTCTACGCAATCTGGGAATTCAGGATGTAAATAGTTCGACTTCCTTACTCAAACATTTTTTCCGAGAAAGATATTTATTGAATTTAAATTTCACTGCGGCGTCATAGCTTCACTTTGGAAACTTTGGGCCCCTCGTTTCAAATTATTAAATGCGCCACTGAATAGTAGGGTCAGGGCCAGTGTGAGCAATTTTAGGTAAAAGTGCCCAGTTTACCACATCAATTTTACCAAAATATTTTTGGTTTCTCGGTAAAGCTATTCTAAGATCTATATCTTTCGACACTTCTTATCTAAATCAACGTTTCGACAAATAAATCTATTTTTATCCGAAAAAATTTTCCAAACCCATTTATGTTGTAATAATGCACTGTCAATCTGATAACCTCACCTTAAAAGAGTGACACATACTTCAGACACGTACTTATATGCTCGGTTAACTGTGATATCAACAATGGTTTAATTGTGACATCAAAGAAACGATTGTCATGTCACAATGGGCGAGGATAATCTTTTTTTTTTAATTCAAATATTCCAAGTGATGACAACATATTAGTTTCATGTCTATCAATCAAAACACTAAAAAGTGCGGATTTATTGATTTTTTCATCAATTATTTTCCATGTATCCACGTACCGTATATGGTAGAACATATCATTTACAGCCTATTTTTTGTTTGGATTTGTTGTGGAAGTATATTTGTGTTTCTTTTCCAATAGATATTGTGAAAATAGATAAAATTCCAGCTTAAAAAAACGATATATTTGTAAGTAATCATATCTCATTCCTATGATACTTCCCAACTGTGGCTTCCAGGCACGGAATTAGAAGCGAAGGCCAATAAGTCGTGGATGGTTTAGGGCGGAAACCACTCACTGCACTTTACCATGGTTTTTTTTATAAATGTATAGGAGGTTTTTTTGCTTAGAGTGCAGTTGCTTTTTTTTTTTATCTTGTGATAACTCTTTGACATTTGCGTGGCTGTTAGTTAGCTCCTTTTAGATACTGCTTTCGGCTTCGCTTTGAGCGAACTTCTGTATAAAAAAAATCAAAAAAGGATAGATTTGTAACTAATTATAATTCCACTACTACTCCCAAGCCTTGAATTAGAAACCATCGCCCAGGGCAGATACCACTCACTGCACTTCACTATGATGGTTCAGTTCCGTTTGGGATGTTTTTTGTTTAAGAGTACAATTGCTGGTACTAAGTCTTTTTAGTAGCTCTTTGCTATTTAGTGGCCGTTGGTTGTTGACCTTTGGGAGCTGCTTCCAGCCTTGCTCAGAGTGAATTTAAATATGAAAAAAAATTGAATTCATTGCATTTTTCCATTCATGCTATTTTAATTGCCATGTCCCAACGAAACAAAAATCCCAAGTGATGACTAAACCAGTGTGTTTTCTTCAGGCATCGAGTTAAAACACAAGGTCTTCTGATCGTTGTAAACAAAAATTTCATATGACATTTAAGTCTTGTCAAAATTCCATGTCCTCGAAATCTAATTACAATCTTAGATACGGGTCCTAACTTTCTTTCCAACCACGCAATTTGTACTATAATATGTTGTTTTTTTATAAATTCTTTCAAATCTTCACATTTGCACTCGTGTCATTTTTTCGTAACCCTCTTACCAACCACTCAATTTGTGCTATATGTTGTTTTTTCATGAATTCTTTTAAATTTTCATCGTCGTGTAATTTTTTTCGAGTGGTTACTTCATATTCAAAGTATCCATGCCATGTTAAGGGGCCATTAGCATTATAGATCTTAAAACCTAGCTACTGATTACCCTCTAATGCCTTGTTAACGCTTGTGATATATTTTTATTTTTAAGGTGGGAGTGTTGCTTTTTTACAATATTACTATTAAGCGAAGCGTTCTGAGCAAGACAAGAAGTGGTGAATGGTTTTATTATTGCCCAGGGCGGATACCACTCACTGCACTTTACCATGGAGTTTCAGTTTCGTTTGGGATGTTTTTCGTTTAGAGTGCAGTTGCTGTTACTATATCTTTTAGTAGCTCTCTGCTTTTAAGTGGCCGTTAGTTTGGTTCTTTTCAAGCACTGCTTCCGACCTTGCTCAGAGTGAATTTTGATAAAAATAAAAAAACCCTCCCAGACTGGCAGAATGCCAGCTATTCTAAAGCTATTTCACACCCGAGGAAAATGGCTGCCATCGGAAGAAAAAACAAAACAAATGGGCAATATTGTGAGTTGTTGGAAAGACGTTGTACTTCACGATTCCAAAAAAAAAATTCTTGCACTTGGGGTTGAAAAAAGTTTTATACTTCTTGACCTCGATTTGGGTCAAAATCCATAAAAACCATTATATTCTGATGTTTGTTTTTCACAAGATACTTTTGTTTACGCCAGACGACCGTCTCGAATATTTTCACGGTTTTTTAATGTCAATACGGCTTTGTGGACATTTGGAATGATCTTCTTTTTGTGTTCAATTTAGTTATATCTGAGACAAAATGAGACAAAATGGTATTACATTTGCTTCACTCGAAAGCTCTTTTGGAATAAAAAAGGAGAGAGATTTTTCCACGACCGTTCATTCTGCCAGCCAGTTAATTACCATTTCCACCGTCTCGGGGCTGACATCTTGAGGATATTCTATTCCAACCAACTTACCATAATAATTCTTAAGAGCTCCTCCCAAACCATTTTTAGTATGCAAGCTTACAGATTTGATTTTTTTATCTTTCCATTATGAAGGTAATACAGCAGTTTTTAGATACAGGGCCTTGGACAGGGTGATCCACTCCCAAGTAGTGGCTATAAAAAAAGAAAAAAACATCCCAACTCTCCTCTGCACACCCAAGTAACTCATTATTTTATTTCAAATAACACAGATAACTAATTCTAGTGATAAATTTAACTCTAGTTCTGAATCCTTGTCCACCATGAATATTCCTGTCACTTTGTCACCTTCAACTAAAGGAAAAGAAGTTTTGGAAAAAGTCAATGCTTTTATCGACCTGTATGTAAAGCCAAATGAGAAGGTAAGAGCTGTAGTATACTACACTGGCTTACGTTAGGACTATTCTAAAGCCCTTAACTACAGGACAATCCTATTAAGATATGAATATTCAATTAGCAAAAACTTTCAAATTCGAAATCCAATATTATTATTATCCAAATTTTTTTTGTTAGCTAGTTTTTTTTATAGCCACTTCTTAGAGTGGATCGCCCTGTCCAAGTCCCTGTAACAGCGGCCACGTATAGACAGACAGGGTTACAATTGCTGGAAAGATATGAATTTTTCCTGTTCGACTTAGCCTACCCAAGTTATTACACCCTGGGTTGAGTGGTGGGCTTGGATAAGCGAGATGTTTTGAAAACTCCTGTTGAGATAAAAAAAAAAAGAAAAGTCAAATTGGTTTTTTAAAGGAGCAATGGCCCTTTCTCGTTTTTATTCCCTGCTACATATGTCAATGTGTAATGTCATTTCCCCAATTTTGTTCAAAATGTTTTTTTTTTTCGTTTTCTTATTTAGCGTTCTTAAGAGCACTTGTCGCGCTAACATGCCCAATAGCCAAAATTCATATTGTTTCTTTTTTCACCAGGCCTACCATGATTATCTCAAAAATGCGAAGAATAAGTGGTGTGTTGTCCCTCTAGTGGAAGAGCTAAAGGTGTGTATTTAACACGATTCATTCAAGCTTATTAAATCCTTTATTGCAATCTTTCACCCTGAACAAGGCTGGAAACTAACCAATTCTTTATATCACAAAGAACTACTTCGGAATGTGATACAGTAGTTGCCGTTTAAATGGAAAACATTTCACAAAAAAACTGAACCAGTATTATGGAGTGCAGTGAGTGGTATCTGGGCGATAGCAAAACCACTCCTATCTCCACAAAAGGATTTTACACCTTTTTGTTTGCTTCTTTCGGTACTCTGGAAATACAATAATAAAACGAATCTTAAAAACCGTTTTAAAATTATTGGTATTATTTATCTCACTAAGCGTGAATCACTGGACTACAAAAGGGCGATGTGATCAAGAGTGACAAAATTCACAGAAGCTTATTTTCCGGGTGTCTGATATCATTATGTCAATTTTCTTCCGATGGACGAAAAAGCTTCAAAATCATCAACACTGCTATTTCATAGCAGTATTGATGATTTTGAACCTTTTTCTACAATTTTGTCGCCACCAGACACCTGAAAAGAAACATTCTCATCTCCTATATTATTACATATTGCTCATAAGCTCGACTTTCTTCTGGTGAAACCGGTGATTTTTTCGGGTGACTTGAGTGCCGAAAGTAGCTGATATTATCTCAGTCTGTGTCGAGGCATAAATTGTCGTGCTTGAGTTACAAATCAGATCATGTCAACTAGAGATGGGCTGATACCGCCTTCGTAATTTAGATTCCGATACCACTGATACCGAGTACTTTATTAAATATATTGAAGGTCTCTTTGTATCCACGCACCCATGTATGTGTGCGCCTATGTATGTTTGCATACTTGAACTTTCGCATCCATTTGAGTGCAAACTTTTATGGATGAAAATATACTGAATTGATGCTGCGTTCAAGCATACATCAAAAGCATGAGTCACCAATAAGATCATGTCCTGGAAAAGAAAAATATCAATAATATCAATGAAGGGTGCCCGGTTAGGTCAATCGGTAAAGCATTGGGAATACGCTTCGAGCTACGCATCTCTGATCGTCATGACGCAGGTTCTAATCCCGCGAGGGGTGATGATTATATGCGAGAGGTCTGCTGGACGCCTCGCCGGTGCACGGTGGTTCATACAAGCGCTGCTCACGGCTTCCTCCACCAACCAGGTCCATGCACAGGAAAAATGAAAAATAAGATAGCCTAATCCAAAAACCTTCACCCTGATTTGGAACTGGTATCTGCCTGAGAGGTCGTGGTTTGCCATACAGTTAAGCTGCATTCTCGGCTTCCCTCTCCCACAGGATAAAAATGATATCCTTTCCTAACTTCTTAACATAATAAATAAACTTTTATTTAATCTTCCAGGCAAAGGCCAAAGCGCAAGGCCTGTGGAACTTATTCCTGCCGGATGTCAGTGGTCTAAGTAATGTAGACTATGCTCATATCGCTGAACAACTAGGAAAATATGTATTTGCATCAGAGGTTTTCAACTGTAGTGCTCCAGGTATGTATACTGTTATAAGGCAGCTGGGAATTTGCAACATAATATTTGGCATTTCATTTTTTTTTTTATTAAAATTCGTTCCAAACAAAGCCAGCGCTGCTTTGAAGAAACTATTCAACTGTCACTTACATTACAAAGAGGTTTTTTCTATTGAAATTCACTCTGAGCAAGGCCGGGAGCAGTGCTTAAAAGGAACCAACCAAAAGCCACTCAATAGCGAAGAGATACTAAAAAAATGAAGTGCCAGCAACTGAACTCCTAAACGGAAAACATTTCGAATGAAACTGAACCTCCATGGTAAAGTGCAGTGAGTGGTATCTGCTCTAGGCGATGGTAAAACCATCTACCATTTCTTTATTTCCTTTTAACCACCTCTCACAACACGCAGCAAATATGTTAGGACTATTTTAAAGTCTGTACCTACAAAATGTAGTATCAGCAACTGCACTCTACCAACTGAAAACATTCCGAACAGAACTGAACGGCCATGACATGACATGAACATAGTAAAGCTTTTTTTTTTTTTTTTGTTGAAATTCACTCTGAGCAAGACCGGAAGCAGTCCCTAAAAGAAACCAACCAACAGCCCCTCAATAGCAAAGAGCTATTAAGAGAGGACCAGCAACTGCACTCCAAACGGAAAGCATCCCAAACTGAACTGAACCGCTATAGTAAAGTGCAGTGAGTAGTACCTGCCCTGGGTGATTGACCACTTCATTGTTTCCTTTTAGTCGCCTCTTATGAGTTACGGCTAGGGATGTGGGTTTCGAATCAAATTTCTGATAAAATAATTAGGAATCGTATATGATTCTGTTTAAATAATCTTATTCCCAACCAGTTCAAGATCCAGTGCTGTATTAGTTAGTATTACAAAACCAAAATACACATTCGTTTGTTTCAATTTAAGCAAAACAGATTCGTTGTTCAAATTCGTGAACAAAATAGCTGTGCATTGATTTTATGACTGGGCACAATAAAATTGATAAAAAAGTTGTCATAAAAATCAAGCCAAATAATTTTAAAATATTAAATTCAAAGTATGAAAACGACGGAACCTCACATACACCGCGACAAGAATCTATAAGAATCACAACAAATTTCCTCAAAATTCTTATAATCGATTCGAACTAACATGGATTCGAATCGATTCGATTCAAAATTCTACAACTTAGGATATCTTTTAGAAATAACAATTTTGATTAGAAGTCCTTAAAAGTATATCCATATCCTCAGACACTGGGAACATGGAGGTCCTGCATTTATATGGAGATGCTTATCAGAAAGAAAAATGGTTGAAACCTTTGTTGGAAGGAGAGATTAGATCTGCATTTTGTATGACCGGTAAGAAGCTTATTGGAATTTTATTAGCTTTTAAGCAGAGAGTGGCGCGAGAGAATCTTATTTAGGGGATGCATGCATTTTGTAGTTGTGATGCATGCCCCTTGAACTTTCATAGTCTGGACTTTGTGAATGTTTTGGTTTTATTTAGAATGTTCAGCTTGTCTTGTGATCATTTCTATCTGCTATTGTTGTCAGAAGCAATCAGTTGTTATTGTTTACATTCTGTAATTACTTGATTACAGTTTAATGACTGTCTAAGTACGAAAGTCCCTTACTAAGCTAGGATTGCTGACTTGATGACCTCCTAGCGTCTTTCACAATCCTCGTTCATTCCATGTGATCTATTTTTTTCTATAATACGTGTACAATATTTTATTTATTTTATTACTCACATGGTAAAAATTTTTCACTTGGACGATGAAATAAAGGACCTGCCTACCTGATTATATTGAATAGGTCTGCTGGGCGTCTTGGTGATATAACCTTGTTCATGTAAGCGCTGCTTCCAACTTTCACCAACTGTGTCCATGGATGGAAAAGAAGGAAAAAATGTGGCAAATGGCCACATGGTTAGCCTTATTCTTCGCTTTCCTTTCAAAATGATATCCTGCCCTGAAGTTCACATCGATTTGGGTTTTTGTTTGGTTGAAATGATTCAAATATGTTTTCTCTACAATTCAATATCCTTCCGGGAAGGTTTTTTAATATTTATTTTTGTAATCCGGTATGATCGAACTGATGCATTGAAAGTTATGAGAAAAAATATATTCAAATATGTTGGGAGCCTACATATATATGTAAAAGCTTCGCCGAATGTTGACCATTCATTTTTTTCATCTAGCCGTATTCACAAGGAAGCGAAGATCTAAAAAATCTGTGTTTGTCGTCTAAAAAGTGCTATTACTGAAAAAAAATTTTTTCTAGCTCAATTCACTGATAGGTCAAGCTTTTGGTCTGCGATTCGATCATGACTTGTACTTGACAAAATACCCCTAAATAGAATTAAATTATTTTCCAACAGAACCTGCAGTGGCCTCAAGTGACGCAACCAACATGGCTCTTACTATAACACCGGATGGCGACAGTTACGTAGTGCACGGAAGAAAATGGTGGAGCAGTGGTGAGTTTCCCTTCTTATCTCGTTTTGTTAATAGAATCCAGAATTTCAAAATTTCAAACTTCAATGCATTCAATGATGATACGCATATGTGTATTTTATATTTATTCGCCTAGTGTTAATATGATTCTAACTAGAGATGGGCCGATACCAAAGTTTTCGCCGATACCGATACAAGTAATGATGTCACCTTCGTGATTTATATTCCGATACCGATACAGAGTACTTTATTAAATATGTTTTTGTATCCACATACTTGTTATAGTTGCACCCACGTATGCGTGTGTCTACGTACGTTTACACCCTTGAACTCTTGCATCCATTTGAGTGCAAACTTTTATGGATGAAAATATACTGAATTGATGTTGCGTTCAAGTATACATGGGTCCAAAGATTTCGTTAAAATGTTCGTGGTTGCACAACTAACATGACACCTAACACCCTTTTCTGCATCAAAAAGAGCATATAGTCGATAGATTGATGGGTTTTATGTAATAAAACCCAAAGTGTAAATAAAACTGTTCACGTGAGGCATGCTCCGTTTTAATTATTTTTCAGAGCGTTGGTCTTTCCATTTATTATCAGTAAATAAAATATATTCGTATGCTCTGGTGTAAAGACGTATCGGTGATGAAAATTTTCCGATACCTGTGCCGATACTTCAAAAATCACCGATACTTGCCGATTCCGATACCGATACATCGACCCATCACTAATTCTAACAAATGATTAATTTAGGAGACTTAACTATATCATGAACCACCTCCCATATTGAAATCTGAGACTAATAGGAAGACATGTGCAGTATGTAGGACTAGTAACCATGTCTGAGGAGTTTCCATTTGGTATCTTGCTATGTGTTGTTGACATGCTGCAAAAGAAAAAAATTCCAAACTGTATTGTCACATGTGCAAGTTGACCATAAAATTCTTGACTTGAATCATATTTCTAGCACTTGACTTATTGAGCTAAAAACTAACTCAACTTGCTCCTCTAGTTTTATAACGACTAATGAAAATCCTTTTACCCAGGTGCCGGTGACCCCAGGTGCAGGATCGGCATTGTCATGGGACGCACAGGACATTCAGAGTCTCGTGGTAGACATGCATTACACAGTATGATCGTGGTGCCGTTCGATACTCCTGGTGTTAAAATTATCCGGCCTTTGACTGTGTTTGGGCATGAAGGTAAGTTGTATTTGTTTGTGATTTCGTTCATATATTTAAAAGATAGGGGAATCGAGTTGGGTAATCACTGTGACTTATGCTGGACACTTGCTGTATGTGCGTTGGGTGTCTAGGGATCCTATTGTATGTATTCATTACTAGTTAAATAGTTCTTTGGGCATGAAGGTAGGTTGAATTTGTTTTGGAATGTGATCTCATTCATATATTTAAAAGGATAGAGGAATCGAGTATGGGTGAGCACTGTGACTTATGGTGAACACTTGTGTGTGCGTTGGGTGTCTAGGGATCCTATTGTATGTATTCATTACTAGTTAAATAGTTCTTTGGGCATGAAGGTAGGTTGGATTTTTTTCTTTATTTTTTTTTTATTAAAATTCGCTCAAAGCTAGGCCGCAGGAGACAAATCATACTTGAAAATTCCCTGAAGCCACTAAAGTGCAAAGAGCTACATGAAATGCAGGAATAGGAACTAAGGAACCCCCATCCCTGATAGATGTCTATTAATGCGAGTTTTAAAGCCTTGTAGATCAACACGATCAGGAAAGCAGTGGGGAGGCAGGGGACATTTTTTTTATGAAAATTCACTCAGAACGAGATCATAGGATACAAATCACACTTGGAAATTCTCCTGAAGTCACTAAAGTGCAAAGAGCTATATAAAATGCAGGAATAGGGACTAAGAAACCCCCATCCCTGATAGATGTCTATTAATGCGAGTTTTAAAGCCTTGTAGATCAACACGATCAGGAAAGCAGGGCAAGGAATTGTAAAGATTCTTGGAAAAAAAGCTTCTTGCATAAAACTGTTTGTGACATTGTGGAACCCCCACAGTGGATAGGTGCAATTGAGAGCCAATCGCATTGAACGATTGAAAATTTTGTTCAGAGGAATGAGAGCAGAAAGCTCCCTTGTACAAAGACCATTATAATATCTGTAAAATAAACAGAGTGCGGCAACATTGCAGCGGTGTGGCAAACTTTGCAGACCGGAAGAACACACGGTGTTGAATACGGTCAAGCATGTTAAGAACAGTGACAGCTATGTAGACCCTGTAACAGCGGCCACTCATAGACGAACAGGGTTACAATTACTGGAAGTATATGATCTTTTTCTGTTTGGCTTAGCCTTCCCAAGTTGTTACATCCTGGGTTGAGTGATGGGCATGGATAAGCAAGTCGGACTCTAAAGCAGGCAAGTCGGGGCTCGAACCCAAGATCTTCCACCTACGATGCCAACATGTTCAACCACTAGGGCCTCGCGCCTATTTTGATCGATATATAATGATCTATATAGACAGATAGAGGAATCAAGTACGAGCGGGCACTGTGACCTAAGCTGGACACTTGTGTGTATGTTCCTTTTCTACAAATTCATGACTAGATGAATATGAAACACAGAGCATGTGCAGTACGCTCAAAAATTTCTTCAGCAGCTCGATCCATTGTATTTCTCGATTATTTTCATTCAATTTTCACTGGATGATGATTCTCTTAAATGAGTGTCGATTAAATTTGAAACACGATGTTTCAGACTACCCCCACGGACATATGGAAGTTGATTTCAATAATGTCCGAGTGCCGAAACGCAACCTGATTCTTGGTGAGGGACGAGGGTTTGAAATCGCCCAGGGAAGATTGGGACCCGGAAGAATCCACCATTGTATGAGGTCGATTGGTGAGTCAAGATTATATTCTTTAAATTCAAGGTTGGCAGCGATAGCAGAAAGAGGTCAACCACCTAATATGGGTCGGTTATGTTTTTTTTTGAGCCTCTTTAATGGGTTAAATATAAATGAGTGATGTAATGTAATACAAGATCTGATCCGAGTATTTTTTTTTAACAAGTTAGCATTAACTTTATTTTGCATTACAAAGTAGTAGTAGACTAGAAATACTAATTATTATAAAAAACCGCACAAATTCTGTAAAATAATGTCAAAGGTGATATTTGCGAGAGAGAGTTTATTATTTTTCGTTTACCAGAAAACTAATTTAATATAATTAATATTGCACATGAAACAATATCACTTAGCTTTTAAGCTTATTCCAACTTTTAATATCCGAGTATTTTCTGTATTATCAGGCGCCTCTGAACGCTGCTTAGAAATGTTCCTGGCCAGAGGTGCTCAAAGAAGAACATTCGGAAAGAGACTGATTGAACATGTGAGCATAGTTCTCTTTCCACGAAATTACACGTATATTTGTAAGCTTAGGATAGGATTTTCATTTTTATCCTGCGGAAGAGGAAGACTTAACCATATGGCGAATTACGACCTCTCGTGCAGATAGCAGATCTGAATCGGGGTGAAGGGGTATTTCTCATTTTTCCTGTTCATGAACATTGGTTGGTGGAGGAAGCCGTGAGCGGTGCTTACGTGAACCACCGTGCACCGGCGAGGCGTCGAGCAGACCCCTCGCATATAATCATATTCCCCATGGGATTCGAAACTGCGTCATGACGATCAGAGATGCGTAACTCTAAGTGTATTCCCAGCGCTTTACCGATTAAGCTAACCAGGCACCCCTTTCGTTAGGCAATACAAGTTTTAGCGAATTTTGTTAAGGTATAAGCTTCTGCAATCATTCATTTTTTTTACTGCTACTTCTTGGAGTATGGAGCATGGAGGGCATGGAGTAACGAGTTGGGCTGTAACCCGAGATCTTCAACCTGCGATGCCAACATGTTTAACCACTAGGCCATTGCGCCCACAAATAGTAATATGTTTACAATACACTAAATAGCAAATGCAACATAAATACAATGATACCGATACCAGCGGATATTGGTGTTGATTAGATACAATTATTTAATGTTTACGAAAATTAAAAAATTCAATTATTTCCTGAAGTCAAACACGACCATAATGCATGATGATACAGAGTTCGCGATAATTAAGAAGTCCAGTATTTCCTGGAGTACAAACACGGCCATAATGCATAACAATACAGAGAGATAAGATATAGTAGATTAATTAAGGGTTTTCAATTCCTAACCTGTCAACCAATTCTCTCTCTGCAGCAAGTCAACCAACACCATCTGGCAAGATGTCGAATGGAGATCGACCAGGCGCGGCTACTGGTTTTACACACTGCACATATGATCGATACATTTGGACCTAAGGCCGCAAGAAAACAGGTAATTGACGTTTTTCTGATTCTTTCAAGAGCATTTTTTGCGAGATTCGTTGATATCTTGCAATGAACTACCTATCCCTCCTCCCCGTTTGCTTAAAATCCTCGACCCATCCCTCCTCCCTGTTTGCTTAAAATCCTCGACCTATCCCTCCTCCCTGTTTGCTTAAAATCCTCGATCCGTGTGTGAGAGAATTCACAAGGATACACGAATGAATAATATCAAGCATTTATACAAAAATATCATGTTCTCATTCCTCAGAAATATAAGTTTATTGTAAGCTTTCGTTAGAACATAGTCCAACTTCTTCAGACAAGATTAAAGTCACTTCAATATTGTCTGAAGAAGTTAGACTACGCCCTAACGAAAGCTTACAATAAACTTATATTTCTGTGGAATGAGAACATGATATTTTTACATATTTTTTTTCATCAAAATTCAGTGCCTAAAAGGAACCAACTAACGGCCATTGAATAGCAAAGAGCTACTATAAGATATAGTATCAGCAACTGTACTTAAGCAGAAAGGACTTAACTCTTATGGTAAAGTGTAGTGAGTGGTATCTGCCCTGGGCGATGGTAAAACCAATTACCACTTCCCTCCAGCTACTCAAACTTATTTTGTTGAAAAATATATTGTCAATTATATTGTTTTACTCACATGATTAATCGTAAAAAAAACTTCGCATTCTGAATACATCGAGCATCAGTGCGCCATGCTCTACGAAATAAATTCTTACTTGATCATTTCAACCACATGTTACATGCAAAAACTTAAAATCAGAAAATCTTTTTCTTCAGATTGCAATGATCAAGGTAGCGGCTATCGCCATGTTTAAGAACGTTGTTGACAAGACCATACAGATACACGGAGGTGCGGGGGTATCGCAGGATTTTCCTCTGGCTTCTTTGTGAGTTCGATAACTAGATTCGGCCGTTTTTATCCTGTAGGAGAGGAAAGCTGGCGAAATGGCGTGTCCATGAGAGATTAAATAATATCTCTCAAAAAATGTCTGGTCCTAAGTCGGTGATGGAGATTTTTTTTTTACTAATTCTTGGTGGAGATAAATGTAACCATTTATCTGCATTCTCATTTTTAACGGGGAAAACTAAAATTTAAAATCAATATAAATTTATATAACGAGATCACTTTCTGAAGATTAGTTACCTCAGTCTGGAATCAAGGGAGTTTTCTTCCATCAATACTCCCACTGATGGATCATGCCGATGAGACGCGGTCCATCTTTAACTCTTGCTTGACAAAATAAAATTTTTGATTGGAAGGTAGAAGGTTCCAGTGTATAGCACATACTTTCTTTCAGAGAACTTTCAAATTTCTACTCCATAAGATGACTCTCCTGTAAAAGTCCATGTATTTTTAGGTACGCTGGTGCTCGATCACTGCAGATAGCAGACGGCCCGGATGAGGTTCATCTTGACTTGATTGCAAGAATGGAAATCAGAGATCAAATGAAGAAAGCTAAATTGTAGAAAGACTTGCAACCTTGTAGATTCATACCTCAATCGGAAATATTTTTGTAGATGTTTGTTTAGTCAAGTATCAGCCACTGATGGATTGTGTCAATGAGGTCTGTTTATCTGTGGCTCATGCTTGATGTTAAATTCCTGATTGAGATACCAATTAAGTTCAAAATATACCTGTATATTTCTCAATTAAATGAGATTTCCTTCCAATTTTTTAGTTTAGCCTTCCTTTATGGTAGTAAATTCATCTCCTGAAATATTGAGATATGTTCAGTAACGTAAGAGTTATTTTTTGGCAAAAAAAAATTTTATGTTGCCAAATGAATTACTAATATATATATATAAGTATTGAAGTATGATTGAATTTAAATTTTTAAACATGTAATAAGGTGTATGGCTACTAAAATTACCAAAATCGAATCGAATATCAAAATCGAATATCTCTTGGTTTCAGGATCGAATCGAATAATTTTCCTGAATCGAATCGGGAGTCCTATAAAAACAAACAAAGACATTTATTCATCAGCCCATAATTTACGTGGAAGTTTACGCGCTTATGAAATAAATTGTCATTTTGTTGATTTCGAATTGCTGCAGAAATCGAATCTAATAATTTATGATTCGAATATTCCAAATTGAATCGAATATTTTGGACAGCCCT
This sequence comes from Styela plicata, assembly GCA_963675895.2. Classification (NCBI taxonomy): domain Eukaryota; kingdom Metazoa; phylum Chordata; class Ascidiacea; order Stolidobranchia; family Styelidae; genus Styela; species Styela plicata. The sequence goes on from OZ023149.1 coordinate 3,347,605, forward strand.
AGTTACCATCATTTGTAAAGTCAGATATTCTGATCGAAATGACCCAGAATGCAGTAATTTATATTGTCTTGTTTCAAAACTAAATTGAATCCCAGATATCATATAATCTAAATCCTCAAAAACGATCAGGATCTTATCCCACATAATACAAGATATATTTACCAAGCTCTCGCGAGCTTGGTAAATAAATCTTGTAATTTGTGGGATAAGAATATGATCTTTTTTTTCATCTTTCGACCTCATCTTGTTCATGTCAATAGGGCTGGGCAAAACCGAATCACTTGGAATTCGAATCTGATTCAAATATTTTTTTTTGAATCTGATCGAATTACTCATTTTTTGGGAATACCAAATATCCCATTTAACTATTATAACTTGCCCCCCCGGTGTAAAAATAAAGAAATTTATAGTTTATGGTGTAATTCAAACTAAGAGCAGCAATTTTCGTGTTTTAACAACAAAATATAATCAATTTTGGTCAAAGTTGACCAAAATCGATTGCATTTCGTCGTTAAAAATGAAAATCCTAGTTCACTTAACAAGTTTTTGTTTCTATGAACGATTTACGATGCTTCGAATCGAATTGCCCAGCCCTACTGTATCATTGCAACCTTGGTCGCACAAGAATCCATCTTCACAAGAGGAGGGGAACAGAGGATAGACAGTTCGTTGCACAACACCAGACTCTTATACTAACATCCCCAGGCGAGTGCTTCGTTTTATTCATCCTTACTCCAGGTGGTGCGTTTTATTTATTGTTAATTTAATCATTCAATAATATTTCTTGTGCTATAGTTAAATAGTTTGCACAACAATTTTTTCACATTAATTTACGAGTGCAATAAACTTTAATTTTCATATAAAATCTCTTGTTTCCTACATTGTATTAGTGATGATGGCTTGGACAGTATACGAACAGGAATGTATATAGGTTTAAAAATCATCTTGGCATATATTTGGCAAGTGGTAGATGGTTTTACCATCACTCAGGGCAGATACCACTCACTGTACTTTATCATGTCGGTTCAGTTCCATTTGGGGTGTTTTCTGCAGTCGCTGGCACTACATCTTTTAGTAGCTCTTTGCTATGAGGTGTCTGTCGGTTGGTTTCTTTTGGGAGCTGCTTCCGGCCTTGCTCAGAGTGAATTTCAATGAAAAGCAAACAAAAAGACATCTTAACGGATGAAGATTCCTCTGTCATCCATGCATTGTGTGGCTGCAGGAGATTCATTTAGAATATGGCTCTTTTTGCCTTGCTCAGGGTGAAAGTTTATTATCTTTTTTTAATTGAAATTCACTCTGAGCAAGGCCGGAAGCGGCGCATGATATAAAATAACTAACGGCCACTCAATAGAAAAGAGCTACTGAAGACGAACTACCAGCAACTGCACTCTTTAGGCGGAAAACGTATGAAACTGAACTGAACCGCCATGGTAAAGTACAGTGAGTAGTATCTGCCCTGAGCGATGATAAAACAATCTACCACTTGTTTGTATCCCCGTAAAGGCCTACGGCTTATTCGTTGTTCAGCAATAACCAACAATATCAATAGAAATGTCAATATTTTAAGTCAGGGGTGCCCGGAAGGCTTAATTGGTAACACGTTACCATCGTGACGCAGGTTCGATTCTCGCGAGAGATGAATATTATATGAGAGAGGTCTGTTGGACGCCTCGCCGGTGCACGGTGGTTCACGCAATCAGTGCTTACGGCTTCCTCCACCAACCAGGTCCATGCACGCGAAAAAATGAGAAATGATTAGCCAAAACACCTTCACCCCGATTCGGAACTGGTATCTGCGCGAGAGGTCGTGGTTCTGCATTGATTAAGTTGTATACTCGGCTTTCTTCTCCCGTAGGATGAAAATGAGATCATATACTAGCATTGAAACTTAAATAATCTATCGATTCGATAGAAAAATGATTTATCCAGGTCCGGCATATAATCTTATTCAGGCGGAGGAAGGATTCCACTTTGTCGGAATCCGAACAGATAAAATAGAATGTCAATGTCACACATTGTTAGATGAATTAGCGGGAGATGACAATTCCCGCATGTCCACAATATAGCATGTGATTAATTTTACATTTCATAGCATTTCATCTTTTTAATTAACGTTTTTTACTCCATGTCCCGAAATTTTGAGACATAAAAATGCTTGAAAATTACATGGTGTATTTCCGAATAAATGTCTTGTTTCCTACATAGTATGAGCAATGGTACGTGTACAGATTTTGAAGGAACGCCCGAACGATTTTTTTGTAACTGTTGTCCGCTTTTAGTTTGTTGATCACTTCTGTTTCTGGTTAATTATGCCCGTTCCACAAATCCTTAGTATACAGCCAAGGTTTGAATCTCGCGTTTTGTTTCAACAAATTTTTTTAGTGGTGTTTAGGCGTGCGTTTCGGTGAATAGGCCGTACTGTAGGCTGTGTCTGTATAGATTTTAATCTGAGTTTCGTCTATTTTCGAAATTTTTCTCTCATTGTGGTATTTTTATGTATTACTTGCTGTTTTAAGGGAGAAAAACGAAAAATATTTTTCTATATCGAGTGAAGCCTTCAATTTCGCGAATTTGTCTTTTTCGTTTATATATATACTTTATATCACAATTAACCATGCTTACAATTGTATTTGATTGCGAGAATTTTCTCGCGTCTTGCCATTCCATCTCATGTGTAACTAACTGTCGGCTAGACATAGCGATGTCGAGATCGTTTTGTATCGCTGGCCGGCGACACGTTGTACACGCGTCATCCGTTTTAGCTTTTTTCCCCTCGTCTTGTGGGATTTTTTTTTTTTTTACAGAAAAGAGTGTTTTTCTGTTGCCTCGTGCGCATGACGTTGAATATATATTGAGTTTGTGGAACCTGGGACCTCTGCATTGACAGTATAGTTATTCGTTAGAAAAGACTAATAGTCAAGTCCGAAGAGACCACCGGTTATACACGGTTTTTCTATTGACCAGTTCGTTAATTATTTTTGTTCGTAATTTCGTTCAGCTTAGCCTATCCAAGTACAACTGTAGCGACATGTTCACTGCGGTCTTGACTCCGACGCGTGCCGTGTCCAACCTTCCTTGCCCTGTTTCCCATGTCTTGTGGTTTTTTTGCAGATATTGTGAGTTTTTCTGTTGCCTCGTGCGCATTGCGTTGAAAAAATCTTGAGTTTGAGTTATTCCTTAGAAAGGACTAACAGTCAAGCCCGAAGAGACCCTCGGCTACGTTATACACGCTTTTCTATTGAGCAATTCGTTAATTATTTTGGTTCGTAATCCGCGTTTCCATCCTAAGTTCGTTTATATTATTACAATATGCAAGTCGTGTTCGAGCGGATTGCGTCACGGGAAGAAATTCTGGGATATTTTTATAGCCACTTCTTGCAGTGGATCACCCTGTCCAAGGCCCTGTAACTGCGACCACTTATATACAATTGCTGGAAAGATATGATCCTTTCCTGTTCGGCTCAACCTACCCAAGTACAACTTTAGCGAGATGGTCACTGGGGCCTCGACTCCGATGCGTACGGTGTCCAGTCCACCTCAAAACTTCCTTACCCAGTCCACCCGTTTAACTCTATTAAAATATGAACAACTTTCGGGCCAAAATATATTACTTTTTGCAAATCCACGCCACGCCACGCAAGACACGCCGTGAAAACCACGAAAAAGCGAACGAGAGTAGCAGGAGGTTGACAAAGTATGAAAAGAACTTTATTTGCTTAAAGCAAATGCTTGTTGCATTGGTTGTATTTAAACTTGTATAGCGTTCGTGGGGGGAGCAGTTTTCGAGTGTCTTTCAGAAGTCAAAAATAAAACACCACACGACGACGTGAAACCGCGCCGGCCAATCACAATTTGCCACATTGTATCGGGAAATTTGGGGCGCAAAAGAAAAGGTTGGAGAGGTATTCACTATGCAACTACTCGCTATTATTCAAATATTGTTTCTCAACCAATCAGTTCAGAAAGAAAATTACGAGGTTTAAATCCAGTGGTACGCGAGCTACTGTCTGCTCCAAAAATCTACCCAAGAACTTGGAAATTACGGAAAATCCGCTTGTCCAGATTTATTTATGCAAGAACGTGCTTTTAACCGTCCATTTGAATATGGAAGTTGTGGCAGATTAGAATCAAAGATGGTAGGCCACGTTTGAACCGCACCATCTAGGAATCTGATACCATTTCGGTAACAACAAAGGAAGACATGTTCAATAACACCATAGCAATTCTAACAGCAGTCTTGACTGCTATAATTAAAATATGTCAGCATAAAACAAGTTATAATTGTGTGATGTGGAGGTAGCGAAGAAGCTTTTAAACGGACGTGTGGCAAAACCGAATCATTTGAAATTCGAATCTGATTCGAGTGTTTTTTTCGAATCGGATCGAAATGTCAGATGTCATCACCACACGCGATTTGGAAAATAGAGGAGGCTGTTGAATACTATGTTGTCAATGATCTTAACCAGGACCATCTGTTCTTTCCCTTTGAATGAATTAAACGAACAAAACAACCCTTTGTTGGAATTAAACGAACATAACAACGGATAATACTGTTGTGTGAAACATTGCCTGCCACCATGTTCACGGAGAAAGGCTAGATTACACTGAAATGGAAAAATCTAGTGTGTAACAACCGCAGATTGATGGGATGAGACTGTTATACACCTATTCAGCAACGAAGTTCTATTCTCGCGTCCGTAACAAACTTTTTGTTGATTTTGAAAGGGAGAAATCCGTATCGTTTCCCACGATCAAAGGCCATACATAATACACGTGAAGTTGTCTTACCGATGTATTGCGTTGCGGCTTACAAAATAAAAACGGCAATACATGCCTGCATTGCATTGCGCAATCGTATTCATATGCCTACAAAGCACAATGTACGCAACGAAACGGGCCCCCTCCGTTAGCTTGCATTGCAAACCGTTCGGTTGCGTTGGAAAGCGTTAAGGAACCGCATGAAGAGCATTGCGCTAGCGTAAAACGCAAGGTTAAAAAAAATAAGAAAACGCAATCTACGCAAACTTGTATTGTGGCCTTAACCTCATATTTTAACGACAAAATATTATCGATTTTGGTCAAACTTGACCAAAATCGATTGCATTTTGTCGTTAAAAATGAAAATTTTAGTTAATTTAGGAAGTTTTTGTTCCTATGAACGATTCACGATTGATTCGAATAATTTGTGCTTCGAATCACCGAATCGAATTGCCCAGCCGTAGGCATCATGGATAAATTAAAGTATTGTTGGTACCAGTGTCCCATCTTCTGGAAGCACCGTTAGAGGTTGATCCCCTGATTAACAGTCTTAGGAACGAGTCGCTTCACTTCGAGTCCCTGGTCGAGTCGAAGAACGCACGAGTCGCGGGGTTGATTACAAGTCTCACCACCAAAATTTAAATTTAAAGCCCCGAATCAATCATGAAAAGGAATACATCAGGTGAGGAACATCAGGATATATCGAACCTTCCACACCACACGCACAGATGCCAGGAATCAATTGTAGATAGCCCTAACCGATGCTGACATTTCACCGTTGTAAATGCTTGAAAATAAAATGGCGCAAAGTGGAGGATGTGACTAGGACTGGACAATTCAGTTCGGTGATTCGAAGATCAAGTTATTTGATCCAGTCTTGAATCAATGCCCACCACTCAACCCAGGGCGTAATAACTTGGGTAGGCCAATCCGAACAGGAAAAGATGATATCTTTCCAGTAATTGTAACCATGTCGGTATATAAGTGGCCGCTGTTACAAGGCCTTGGACAGGGTGATCCACTTTAGGTGGCTATAAAAAAATCGGCCATAGGAACAATAACTTGTGAAGTAAAGAAGTAATTATCATATTTCCAAAAAATAATTTTGTGCCCCGAAAGATGGTGCGTGAAATAAAGCAACATTGCCTCTGAAAGTTTGTTCATAACTCGGACTAATTAAGATTTAAAAGCGGATCATTGGCTATTTTATGCGCATTAGCGATTCGGAGGAAATTATTCGAGTCGGATTCGATTTCTCAATAATTCGGTTTTGCCCATCCCTGTGATGTGACCTAAATATTATCACCTTGTCTCCTAAAACTATTCGTCGTCAATGAACCATTGAAAGAGATGACGAAGCACTATAGCAAAGTTAATTAATCGCTATTTTACGCGATTAATCTTCATAAGATAAAAATGAAATAGTCCTGATGGCTGTTCGAAGATGAATTCGACATCTTTTGACTTCCGATTTTAGAACTATAAGAGATCTCTATGACGGTGGAATAAGTGCCGCAAGAGATACAGAAAATGTTGGAGAGCTTAATATAAGACTGGTAAAAATTATTTGTGATGTATCTAATTTCTAATACTGTTGATGTGAATTTGAATCTTATCTGTTTAGTTGGTAATTTCTGAGCTACCGCCATGGTTACGTGATCCTAAATTGGCTGATTCCTTTGTTTACGTCTGGCTCACTTGTTGCCTTGTATCTAGTATTTACTATTCAGTTCACTTTGTGCTCAGCTGTGAAATGGATGATCAAAGCCTGATCTTGATTCTAGAGTTGTGATCTATGCTGGACACTTGTATTCATTACAAGTTAAATATGAAACATAGAGCTTGTGCAGTACGCCCAAAAATTTCTTCGGCAGCACGATCCATTGTATTTTGTCAGTTATTTTCATTCAATTTTCACTGGGTGAAGCTTCTCGCAAATGAGTGTCGATTAAATTTGAAATATGATGTTTCAGACTACCCCCATGGACACATGGAAGTTGATTTCAACAATGTTCGAGTGCCGAAACGCAACCTGATTCTTGGCGAGGGACGAGGATTTGAAATCGCCCAGGGAAGATTGGGACCGGGAAGAATCCACCATTGTATGAGGTCGATTGGTGAGTCAAGATTATTTTCTTTAAATTGAAATTATTTCGCCTCGATTCAAGGTTGGCAGCGATACCAGAAAGGGGTCAACCCCCTGATATGGGGTGTCTTGTTAGTTAAATCAGTAAAGCGTTGGGAATATGCCTCGAGCAACACTCCAGTCCTGGGTTAGATTCCCAATTAGGGATGATGATTATATGCGAGAGGTCCGCTGGGTGCCTCACACGGTGGTTCACGTGAGCACTGCTCATGGCTTTCTCCACCAACGAGGTCTATGCCCAGGAAAAATGAGTAAAATGTTAAGCCAAAAAGCCTCGCCCCAGATTCGGAACTGGTGTCTGCACGCGAGGTTGTGGTTCAGCATATGATTAAGCTGTCTATCGCAGGATAAAAATCCTATCCTATCCTATGACAAAAAACTGCGTACTGTACATCAAATGATAAACATTCTCTACAGAATTAAAGCTCTATAGTAGAGTGCAACTAGGGGTAACTTTCATGGGGGCTAATGCGAATAACATCGAGGCATTTTTCGGTATTTCGACATCATTTTAATAACTTGGTATTGTGCAATGCTCTGTTTAACATTGTAATAAGGGAACCTCTGCACAGGACAATTAGATTTGCGTAGCCCGAAGCAAATTCCCAGCGTTTTTGAAAAATTTATCTACCTGAGCACTGTTTCTCGTAATTATTTCAGTTTTTTTTTGTACAAAGTTGGTCCGAGATGTTTTTTATGGCCCAATGGTTGAAAATTTGAAAAAACAAAAATTAGAAAAATAGGAGAATTATCACTGTTGCCAGATTCCGATTGAAATGTAGCTATATTTTTCCAAACTTTCATTTTTTTTTAAACACCTTGATTGATTAAGGATAATTGAGTGACGTAATATGATACTAGATCTGATCCATGTATTCTCTGTATTATCAGGCGCCTCTGAACGCTGCTTAGAAATGTTTCTGGCCAGAGGTGCTCAGAGAAGAACTTTTGGAAAGAGACTGATTGAGCATGTGAGTATAGAAATTAAACATATATTTGTAAGCTTTCGTTTCGTTTGGTGGTAGCCTAACTTCTTCAGACAATACAGGATATGACTGCAGCAGAAGAAGAACAAATAAAGATATCACAATACGCAGTTATCAGGAAAGCAAACAAAACCTAAAATGTAGTTTAAAAACATGCCAGAAATAAGGTTTGAAAAAAGCGTTCAAAGAGAGTAACACACGTTTGCTTACCTCATATTTCATTAAGTATGAGCCACAGATGAATGGTGCCGCTTAGGCACGGTTCATCTGTGGCTCATACTTGACAAAATATAATTTGTTAAAAAATTTCCACCATATCCTGACGAATGAACACTTTTATTCCAGGCTCCGAGGTATAAAAATAACGGCACGACACACAACAATCCCAAACATACAAAGAATACATTACCATGTTCAGATTAAATATAATTTTTTTCTAGCCACTTCTTAGAGTGGATCACCCAGTCCAAGGCCCTGTAACAGCGGCCACTTATAGACGGACAGGGTTACAATTACTAGAAAGATATGTTTTTTTTCCTGTTCGGCTTAGCCTACCCAAGTTATTGCACCCTGGGTTGAGTGGTGGGCATGGGTTGACGAACCGGACTCACCGGGACTCGAACCTGAGATCTTCAATCTGCGATGCCAACATATTTAACCACTAGGCCATCGCGCCCACAAATAATAAAATATTTACAATGCACTAAATAGCAAAAGCAACATAAATACAATGATACCGATACCAGCGTATATTGGTGTTGATTAGATACAATTATTTAATGTTTACCAAAATTAAAAAATTCAATTATTTCCTGAAGTCAAACACGACCATAATGCATGATGATACAGAGTTCGCGATAATTAAGAAGTCCAGTATTTCCTGGAGTACAAACACGGCCATAATGCATAATGATACAGAGAGACAAGATATAAAAGATCAATTAAGGGTTTTCAATTCCTAACTTGTCTAACCATCTCTCTCTGCAGCAAGTCAACCAACACCATCTGGCAAGATGTCGAATGGAGATCGATCAGGCACGGTTACTGGTTTTACACACTGCACATATGATCGATACATTTGGACCTAAGGCCGCAAGAAAACAGGTAATTGACGTCTCCTGATTCTTTCAAGAGCATTTTTGCGTGATTCGTTGATATCTTGCAATGAACTACCTATTCCTCCTCCCTGTTTCCTTAAAATCCTCGATCCGTGTGTGAGAGAATTCACAAGGATACACGAATGAATAATATCAAGCATTTATACAAAAATATCATGTTCTCATTCCACAGAAATATAAGTTTATTGTGAGCTTATGTTAGAACATAGTCCAACTTCTTCAGACAAGATTAAAGTCACTTCAATATTGTATGAAGAAGTTAGACCATGTTCTAACCGAAGCTTACAATGAACTTATATTTCTGTGGAATGAGAACATGATATTTTTACATATTTTTTTCATCAAAATTCAGTGCCTAAAAGGAACCAACTAACGGCCATTGAATAGCAAAGAGCTACTATAAGATATAGATAGTATCAGCAACTGTACTTAAGCGGAAAAGACTAAACCACTATGGTAAAGTGTAGGGAGTGGTATCTGCCCTGGGCGATGGTAAAACCAATTACCACTTCCCTCCAGCTACTCAAACTTATTTTGTTGAAAAATATATTGTCAATTATATTGTTTTACTCACATGATTAATCGTAAAAAAAAACTTTGCATTCTGAATACATCGAGCATCAGTGCGCCATGCTCTACCAAGTAAATTCTTACTTGATCATTTCAACCACATATGTTACATGCAAAAACTTAAAATCAGAATATCTTTTTCTCCAGATTGCCATGATCAAAGTAGCGGCTATCGCCATGTTTAAGAACGTTGTTGACAAGACCATACAGATACACGGAGGTGCGGGGGTATCGCAGGATTTTCCTCTGGCTTCATTGTGAGTTCGATAACTAGATTCGGTCGTTTTTATCCTGTAGGAGAGGAAAGCTGGCGAAATGGCGTGTCCATGAGAGAGATTAAATAATATCTCTCAAAAAATGTCTGGTCCTAAGTCGGTGATGGAGATTTTTTTTTTACTAATTCTTGGTGGAGATAAATGTAACCATTTATCTGCATTCTCATTTTTAACGGGGAAAACTAAAATTTAAAATCAATATAAATTTATATAACGAGATCACTTTCTGAAGATTAGTTACCTCAGTCTGGAATCAAGGGAGTTTTCTTCCATCAATACTCCCACTGATGGAACATGCCGATGAGACGCGGTCCATCTTTAATAAAATTTTTGATTGAAAGGTAGAAGGTTCCAGTGTATATCACATACTTTCTTTCAGAGAACTTTCAAATTTCTACTCCATAAGATGACTCTCCTGTAAAAGTCCATAAATTTTCAGGTACGCTGGTGCTCGATCACTGCAGATAGCAGACGGCCCGGATGAGGTTCATCTTGACTTGATTGCAAGAATGGAAATCAGAGATCAAATGAAGAAAGCTAAATTGTAGAAAGACTTGCAACCTTGTAGATTCATACCTCAATCGGAGATATTTTTTAAATCTTTGTTTAGTCAAGTCTGAGCCACTGATGGTTCGCGTGCTGAGGTATGTCTATCTGTGGCTCATGCTTGACGTTAAATTCCTGATTGAGATACCAATTAAGTTCAAAATATACCTATATATTTTTCAATTAAATGAGATCTCCTTCCAATTTTTTAGTTTAGCCTTCCTTTATGGTTGTAAATTAATCTCCCGAAATATTGAGACATGTTCAGTAACGTACGAGTTATTATTGGCAAAAAATTTTTATGCTACCAAATGAATTACTAATATATATATATTTATGTAATTGAATTCAAATTTTTAAACCTGTAATAAGGTGTATGGCTACTAAAGTTACCATTAAGGGTCGACAAAATCGATTATCTTCTGGTTTCGGAATCGAAAGTCATATAATAAACAAACAAAGACATTTTTTCATCAGCGAAGCTGATCGAATCGCTCATTCTTTTTAAATACCTAATATCCCATTTTACTAATATAACTTTTCCCCATTGTAAAAATGAGGAAATTTATAGTTTATGGTGTAATTCACACTAAGAGCAGCAATTTTCGTGTTTTAACGACAAAATATAATCGATTTTGGTCAAATTTGAGCAAAATCGATTGCATTTTGTCATTAGAAATGAAAATCCTAGTTCACTTAACAAGTTTTTGTTTCTATGAACGATTTACGATGCTTCGAATTAATCGTGCTTCGAATCGCCGAATCGAATTGCCCAGCCCTACTGTATCATTGCAACCTTGGTCGCACACGAATCCATCTTCACAAGAGTGGAACAGGATAGACAGTTCGTTGCACAACACCAGACTCTTCTACTAACATCCCCAGGCGAATGCTTCCTTTTATTAATCCTTACTTCCAGTGGTTCGTTTTATTTATTGTTAATTTAATCATTCAATAATATTCCTTTTGTGCTATAGTTAAATAGCTTGCACAACAATTTTTTCACATTAATTTACGAGTGCAATAAACTTTAATTTTGATATAAAATCTCTTGTTTCCTACATTGTATGAGTAATGATGATTTGGACAGTATTCGAACAGGAATGTATATAGGTTTAAAAATCATCTTGGCATATATTTGACAAGTGATAGATGGTTTTACCATCGCTCAGGGCAGATACTGCTCACTGTACTTTACTATGTCGGTTCAGTTCCATTTGGGGTGTTTTCTGCAGTCGCTGGCACTACATCTTTTAGTAGCTATTTGCTATGGAGGTGTCTGTCGGTTGGTTTCTTTTGGGAGCTGCTTCCAGCCTTGCTCAGAGTGAATTTCAATGAAAAGCAAACAAAAAGACATCTTAACGAATGAAGATTCTTCAGTTTTGTCATCCATGCATTGTGTGGCTGCAGGAGATTCATTTAGGATATGGCTCTTTTTGCCTTGCTCAGGGTGAAAGTTCAATATTTTTTTTAATTGAAATCCACTCTGAGTAAGGCCGGAAGCATTTCCCAAAGCTAACCAAACAACAGCCACTCAATAGCAGAGAGCTACTAGAAGTAAAGTACCAGCAACTGCACTCTAAACTGATCCACCATGATGAATTGAGTGGTATCTGCCCCGGACGATGGTAAAAACCGTCTACCACTTCTTTGTATCCTTTTAGACGTCTCTGACAACACGCAGGAAAAGCTGTACTGCTAGTACATCCCGTACATCCGTACATCCAGTACATCCCGTACAGTTTTCGAGACACCCGATCACACCGTGTACCGGCGAGGCGTCCAGCAGACCTCTCGCATATAATCATTCCACACGGGAATCGAATCTGCGTTACTACGATCAGAGATGGGTATTCTCAACGCTTTACCGGTTGAGCTAACTGGTCACCCCTGACTTGAAATGTTGACGTTTCCAATGATATTGCAGAGTATTGCTGAACAACGAATATACTGTAGACCTGCACGGGCTTTAGAACAGTACACAGTACTAGTACACTTTGATAAAAACGCAGTAAGTTAGCGTTAATTTTCGTAATTTTTGGATTTTGAAATTAAGTTGCCTTGTGGATGCCAATTTATGGAATGTAGATTTTGATATTATCGCTTGGCATTACTATCAAAGAACAGCGATTTTACTGCATTTTAGTTACAGTATTAGGAATAAATATTCCAAACTTTTTCACTGATAATTCAATTTTCTATGCTTCAAAAGGTAATTTGCGCAAAATTTTATCCAGTACATCCCGTACATCCAGTACATCCCGTACATCCCGTACATCCAGTACATCCCGTACAGTTTTCGAGACACCCGTGTGATCCACGTAAGCACTGCTTACGACTTTCTTCGCCGACCAGGTCCATGCACATGAGAAATATGATAATCCAAAACCCCTTTGCCCCGATTCGAAACTTCTCCCGCAAGATAAAAATGACATCCTATCCTATCTCAGAATTGAAACATAAATAACCCGACGAATTAGCTTATTCAGACGTAGGAAGGACTTCACTTTGTCGGAATCCGAACTGATAAAATAGAATGTCAATTTCGAAACATTGTTGAGTGAAGTAGCGCATGTCCAAATATAGCATGTGATTAATTTTGCGTATTTCATAGCATTTTGTCCTCTTAATTAACGTTTTTCACTCCATGTCTCAAAATTTTGGGAAATAAAAATGCTTGAAAATTACATGGTGTAAATCCGTATGTTTTGCTTCCTACATAATATGAGGAATGGTATGTGTACAGATTTCGAAGAAACGCCCGAACGATTTTTTGTTATTGTTGTTCGCTTTTAGTTTGTTGATCACTTCTGTTTTAGTTGTTTTGTTTTGTAAACACTGCTGAATCCCAGGATTGGTTGATTACGTCTGCACCCCAAATCCTTATTCTACAGCCCGAGTTTGAGTCTCGCGTTTTGTTTCAACAAATTTTTTTAGTTGTGTTTAGGCGTGCGTTTCGGTGAATAGGCCGTACTGTAGGCTGTGTGTGTAAAAATTTTAATCTGAGTTTCGTCTATTTTCGAAATTTTTCTCGCATTGTTTTATATTTATGTATTACTTGCTGTTTTAAGGAAAAAATCGAAATATATTTTATTATATAGAGTGAAGCCTTCAATTTCGCGAATTTGTCTTTTTCGTTTATATATATACTTTATATCACAATTAACCATGCTTACAATTGTATTTGATTGCGATATTTTTCTTGCGTCTTGCCATTCCATCTCATGTGTAACTAACTGTCGGCTAGACATAGCGATGTTGAGATCGTTTTGCATCGCTGGCCGGCGACACGTTATAGACGCGTCATCCGTTTTAGCTTTTTTCCCCCTCGTCTTGTGGGATTTTTTTTTTTTACAGAAAAGAGTGTTTTTCTGTTGCCTCGTGCGCATGACGTTGAATATATATTAAGTTTATCGAACCCGGGATCTCTGCATTGACATTATAGTTAAACGTGAGAGAAGTCTAACAGTCAAGTCCGAAGAGACCATCGGCTACGTTATACACGTTTTTTTTTATTGGGCAGTTCGTTAATCGCTTTTGTTCGCAATCCACGTTTTTAGTTTTTATCCTAAGTTCGTTGCGTTTATATTATCTTATACCCTATATTACAATTTACAAGTCGTGGTCGAGCGAATTGCGTTGTGGGAAGAAAATCTGGGTTTTTTCATAGCCACTTCTTAGAGACCCTTCAAGACCCTGTAACTGAGATGGAACTGTTATATATCTATTTAGCTAAATCAAAATTTTTGACGAATAAAATTCATCGTCATCAAGCGTTCTCGTGTTCTGTACAGTGTGATCATCTCTTAAGTGGTGATTCTGTTGCTCTTTTTGTCCTCTGTATTTCCTAATTTTTATCACAAAGGAACGTCTCTATTTCATGGTGTAAAGTGCAGAAAGGGTCAATCCTAAGCCAGAAGATCGTAGTGGAGCGCTTGGGCACACATTTTATGAACAACGAACTTCTACTCTCGCGTCTGTAACAAACGTTTTGTTGATTTTGAACGGGATGAATCCGTATCGTTCCCCGCGATTAGAGGCAACAACACACGTGAAGTTGTCTTACCGATGTATTGCGTTGCGGGTTACAAAATAAAACGGCAATACATGCCTGCATTGCATTGCGTAATCGTGTTCATATGCCTACAAACCACAATGTACGCAGACGGCCCCTCTCCGTTAGCTTGCATAGCAAACCGTTGGGGTGCGTTGGAAAGCGTAAGGAACCGCATGAAGAGCATTGCGCTAGCGTAAAACGCAAGGTTAAAAAAAATAAGAAAACGCAATCTACGCAAACTTGTATTGTGGCCTTAACCTCATATTTTAACGACAAAATATTATCGATTTTGGTCAAACTTGACCAAAATCGATTGCATTTTGTCGTTAAAAATGAAAATTTTAGTTAATTTAGGAAGTTTTTGTTCCTATGAACGATTCACGATTGATTCGAATAATTTGTGCTTCGAATCACCGAATCGAATTGCCCAGCCGTAGGCATCATGGATAAATTAAAGTATTGTTGGTACCAGTGTCCCATCTTCTGGAAGCACCGTTAGAGGTTGATCCCCTGATTAACAGTCTTAGGAACGAGTCGCTTCACTTCGAGTCCCTGGTCGAGTCGAAGAACGCACGAGTCGCGGGTTGGTTACAAGTCTCACCACCAAAATTTAAATTTAAAGCCCCGAATCAATCATGAAAAGGAATACATCAGGTGAGGAACATCAGGATATATCGAACCTTCCACACCACACGCACAGATGCCAGGAATCAATTGTAGATAGCCCTAACCGATGCTGACATTTCACCGTTGTAAATGCTTGAAAATAAAATGGCGCAAAGTGGAGGATGTGACTAGGACTGGACAATTCAGTTCGGTGATTCGAAGATCAAGTTATTTGATCCAGTCTTGAATCAATGCCCACCACTCAACCCAGGGCGTAATAACTTGGGTAGGCCAAGCCGAACAGGAAAAGATGATATCTTTCCAGTAATTGTAACCATGTCGGTATAAAAGTGGCCGCTGTTACAAGGCCTTGGACAGGGTGATCCACTCTAAGTGGCTATAAAAAATCGGCCATAGGAACAATAACTAACTTGTGAGGTGAAGAAGAATTATCATATTTTCAAAAAATAATTTTGTGCCCCGGAAGATGGTGCGTGAAATAAAGCAACATTGCCTCTGAAAGTTTGTTCATATCTCGGACTAATTAAGATTTAAAAGCGGATCACTGACTATTTTATGCGCATTAGCGATTATTATTCGAGTCGGATTCGCTTTCTCAATAATTCGGTTTTGCCCATCCCTGTGATGTGACCTAAATATTATCTCCTTGTCCCCTAAAACTATTCGTCGTCAATGAACCATTGAAAGAGATGACGAAGCACTATAGCAAAGTTGATTAATCGCTATTTTACGCGATTAATCTTCATAAGATAAAAATGAAATAGTCCTGATGGCTGTTCGAAGATGAATTCGACATCTTTTGACTTCCGATTTTAGAACTATAAGAGATCTCTATGACGGTGGAATAAGTGCCGCAAGAGATACAGAAAATGTTGGAGAGCTTAATATAAGACTGGTAAAAATTATTTGTGATGTATCTAATTTCTAATACTGTTGATGTGAATTTGAATCTTATCTGTTTAGTTGGTAATTTCTGAGCTACCGCCATGGTTACGTGATCCTAAATTGGTTGATTCCTTTGTTTACGTCTGGCTCACTTGTTGCCTTGTATCTAGTATTTACTATTCAGTTCACTTTGTGCTCAGCTGTGAAATGGATGATCAAAGCCTGATCTTGATTCTAGAGTTGTGATTTGAATTGTATACTGGAATGCTTTGCTGCTACTTAAAGCCTACTTTGCTGCTACTTAAAGCCTGATCTTGATTCTAGAGTTGTAATTTGAATTGTATACTGCAATAGTTTACCACAAAGGCATGACATGACGTAGGATGCTGCACCATTCGCACGGACTATTCTATTCAAGGGTTTAAAAGTACTAGTTATTATTGAGTTGGTTTTCAAAAAGTTCGGAAATACACTTATATGTTTGAGTTAGGGTAGTTGCGGAAGGTCAAAGTAAATTATGGTAGGTTACAATCGAACTGCACTAAAACTAAGATTTTGGAAGTAAAAATTAAATAGCTCTGATCGTTATTCGAGGAAGAACTCGCCATCTTTTGACCTTCGATTAAGAATTACAAGATACTATCTCGAGATCTCTATGACGGCATAATCAGTGTTGATGGCAAAAAAAGATATCTAAACTGGAAATGCTTTACATGTTTTCATTGCCTTTCTTGGGTTCAATTAACAAATGTCAGCATAAACTGGTGCTAGTAAACTGTGTGATACAAAGAAGCAATCGAACAGATGAGTTCTGGACAATACAGAAACAGACGGCTGCAAACTTTCGTTACTAAAAAATCGAGTAAGGCTTCACATCTCACCTATCGCCAGTGTGCTTGTGTCTAAAGATGATCTCGGGTAGATAGTTACATCATCACTACACATGATCTTGAGAGTGATAACAAAATAGAAAAGATCACTGCTACTGAATACTACGTTGTCAAGCGTATGAACACCCTCACGTTTTTTATGCTGAGAGCGTCCTTGCTGGAATTAAAACAACATAACCACAAATGAGACTGAGGTGACTCTAAATATTGATGGTGAACTTGGTTCATCACGTGACGCTTAATACTTTGTTGGGTGTGAAAAGTCTGAACTGTAACCTAGGCTGGCGGCCTAGTTTAACAGTCAAATTAGAATTGCTGGTAAACGAGGATGCATTTGCCTGTCCAGACCTGCAGTGATCTCTGATTCAGGTTACCATCTTTGAAACCAATTCGGAAGGATGGAATACTTTTGCAACACACACGATTCCTCAAAGGCGACCAAAGCGTTCAAGTTTAAATTTTGGGGGCGCGACCAAGATTCTATGGACTACCTTGCAAGTAAGCCACCGTAGGCCATCCTGCTAGCTCGAGAGATTGATGCCCAAGTGTGCAATACTCATAGCTTCTTATCTACCTTCAGATGTGTGTGTTTTTATTTATACCATATGGCTTGTTCTTGTCGTTCACCTCTGTCCAAAGGGTTTGCACTTCCGTGCATTTTGGCGACCCGACTTCACTCATGCAGATGCAGCGGGGCGGTTTAAGAAATAACAGTGTGCTCGCCAGCACAGTCCGATAGACTGCGCAACCTATAAAACGCTTTCAGAAGACTCCTGCGTGCTGCAAAAACCACACAATAAGGTTCGTCGGGGATGATGCAAATGTATTGAAACGGCAACAACGGCTACAGATAAACATTAACACATTGACTGAAACTGACACCGGACGACCCTGCCACCGCCAAGGCGGGCGGGACGGAAAGAGAACGTCGCTTACCAGCAACGTGGTAATATATCAAGCAGTGACCTCTGAACCCTCAACCGCTATATGGCTCAATTTAATTAAGAATAATATAGAGAAGTGTCACTGTAACATTAACTCAAGACAGTAAGGAATATACCAAAAATCCAGTACCGTCACAATGCCCTCGTTTTTCTTAGAGGAAATTTCTATAAAATTTACTCTCCAAAAATCCAAATTACCCTATTTCGACAAGATATGAAAGTTAACAAATAAGAAACAAAATACGTAAAAAGCATATACACAAAAATACAAGAGAAACCAGCATTTGATGACACATCAATATTCCCAAAAAATGTACAGCTCCCACTCTTATATCTACGTAATTTATTGCTCCCGTTTCGCTCAGTTCCCAGAATATATAACGTCGCATATATGCAATCAAGCTCTGTAAACTTGTCGCTCTTTAAACCCCAGTATAGGCAATATTTACACGCGTACTCAACACAGTGCTTCGTCCACAGCACTTCCCTTTTTTCCGCTCCTATAACTGTCCATACCGTAACTCGAACAGCGAATTGCGCCACACAGTCGCAATGTTCAAAACAGGCCAAAGTTCATCTACTGCACACAGTTACGCCTCCCGAATATACCTCAGACGTCTCAAAAAGCATATCCATACGATCATGCTTGATCCATCGTTGATCCACGTCTTTCGCAAAACAGGCTACCAGCAGGAATGAATCGCATCCTGTAAAACTCAAGTTTGCCACGCATGACCACATCAATTTTTCGACACCAAAGCTCCCCAAAAATCATCAATTCACTTCGTTTCCGACAATACCAACAGCAAAGATTCGCACATGCCAAGAAGAATAATAAACGTCAATCAAAACAGTTTCTCTGGTAATACAGAAAGGTAGAATATCGAAGTCTATATACAAAGCTGCTTTCCATCCACCAGTATGTACACGACTGTAATTCAAGAACCGGTTACATTTTCCCTTGAAGTTGTGATTGTTACATCATTAAGCATCATCCTGGCGTGCTCGCCAATTTTGCAGCGGGGCGGTTTAAGAAATAACAGTGTGCTCGCCAGCACAGTCCGATAGACTGCGCAACCTATAAAACGCTTTCAGAAGACTCCTGCGTGCTGCAAAAACCACACAATAAGGTTCGTCGGGGATGATGCAAATGTATTGAAACGGCAACAGACAAACATTAACACACTGACTGAAACTGACACCGGACGACCCTGTCACCGCCAAGGCGGGCGGGACGGAAAGAGAACGTCGCTTACCAGCAACGTGGTAATATATCAAGCAGTGACCTCTGAACCCTCAACCGCTATATGGCTCAATTTAATTAAGAATAATATAGAGAAGTGTCACTGTAACATTAACTCAAGACAGTAAGGAATATACCAAAAATCCAGTACCGTCACACAGAGAAGGATTCAATTATTTATATGGTTTTTGTTCGATCGGTTATATTTGTGTAATATCGGCGCTTAAATGGTATTGTCGGCAAAGCCGAGTTCAGGTGCTCGATGATCTTCAACCTCTGGACCCAAAAGACCAAACTTCTGGATCTGAAGAGGTCAAAACGAGCTTTGAAGAGAATGAGGTTTTCTGCTCTGAATCCACGAATTAGTGGATGGAGGATGTTTATTATGGTACAAATGTGGTAGTTTCGTGAGATACACAACCAATGAAGAATGAACCGAAAGCGACCCTTCCCGAATGAATTCTCGACGTTTGATTGAATCGTAAACTGATTCAAAATATCTCACAGAGTCATGAAAAGCCCCACTAACGATGTTTTCCGTACAGCGATGCTTGATCACCAAACGCGATCAGATGTTGGAGTAAACATGCATGCAAGATGGAGATTTTTGTCTCTTTTTTATCCGCTTTTCGGACCCGTCGAACAGACACCCCGTAGATAGGTTATGATACTGACAACAACAAAAACTCTTGACAAACGAGAACTGACTAATGATCAATCCACAATTTAGGAAATTTTGAGACAAATTTAGAACACGAATTTCTAAACAATCTAAAGTCTTATTTTTGTCATTATTTTCACTATTTATTTAAAAACACTATCGATAAAGAAGTGGTTTTAGAAATGCAACCGTTGAACCAGGGTTTTTCTAGAAAAATGGAAGCGCTTCACCAGATCTATTTTATGGCGAATAACGTCTGCACTATTTTATTATTCTTTATTCCGAAAAAAAAAAACATAACATGTATTTAGTCGTGAGTTTAGTTAGTTAAAATGGGAAGGTAATCTACTCGGTGACTGCTTGGCGCATGGTTGAATTGTGAACTGATTCAATAGATTTCTCAACGTTCGGAAAAGTGATGTTAACTTCGCGAGGTTTCAGCTTCATCCGCGCGTTCTATCAGTGACTCATACTTGGGCAGAACTTACCTGACGGGGGCGATTCCACCCTCTTCACACGTTCATCCCACAACGTCAGACTGCGGACGTGCAACGTGTCAAGTTAATAATATCCCCTTAATTCTCGGATCAGCTTGTCAGCCGTCTCGTCGGGATTCTTCGGACCATCCATGACGTCTGACGACATCATTCGTACCCAATGCCAATAATACATAGTCGACATCGGGAAACGCCTCCGTTCTCAAGATCTCTTCCATGCCATGGTGGAACCGACCGCCTGGTAAGCATATCGTAGAAAGAAAAAAACGGGGACGGTGAAAAAACCTGTGATTATACGAAAAATGTAATAATATATCTGAGCAATGAATTAAACATAAAGTGCCAAAGAATGATGTTCATATGTCAGTCTGGGCTAAATTAGCACCGAACACAGACAATAACCAAATTACTTTAATTGCAAGAAAATCACCGCATTACTGATGTATCTGAGAACTAATAAGAAACACGGCCTATTCTAAAATAGGCAGAGTTACACGAGCGGAACTTAGGGATTGATTTGCATCAACTTTACGGTCTCTCTAACTTGACGTAACACAAATGAATTACCTAGTTTCATATTTACTTGCTACATGTAAAAATACATTGTAACTCACCCTCGGATACGTCAAATTCCGGCCATTGCTGTCCGCAAGCAGGAGGAGATGTGGGCGACGACCTTCTTTCCCTCCCCGCAAGTAAGCTGTTTGCTTTCCGCTTGCGGTTGATCTTCCCTTGGGGTAGGTGATCGGAGATGTTCTGTATCCTTTCATCACGCGAGTCTGGAACAAAATAAGGAAAGGGCAAATATTGAAATTTTGAGAAAAAGTTGAAATTATACTTCTCGTACAATAGTCTAGCAGCTTCTTCGTGCATTTGCAGTCAGAAAAGAAAGACACAGCTGACAGTTTCCGATTTCAGACACCAACGACAAGAAGCATTGTCTTGTCATAGACACGAGTAACGTAATCGGTTGCTAAAATCCCTGGTGGAGTTCGAAGCCATATAAAAATACTATTCCCCCATACAAATTTATTCAAACTTTGTATATCAGTTCTTCATCAGATGTTAATTCAGCGGATATGTGATAAAAGAGGGGCGCGTTAATAAAACTGACTTTATTTTGGCATTAAATTTTCCGTTTTCGTCATTTTTCAGCAAAATCGCAATTCTGGTCGAGTTCGAAGTCATATAAAAATACTATTCCCATACAAATTTTTTCAAACTTTGCATATCA